>JAPPVO010000019.1:140039158-140248918 GCA_030407325.1 Camellia japonica
AATAAGGTATGTTTTGCTTTTCATTATGTTGTGTGTATTTTACTTATTCAATTACATACTATTTTTTATTTTGCAATTAAATGTTTAGTTTTTATTTTAATTGTTCAATCAGTAGCTACTCTACTCTCGTAATAATGCTACGTAAATTACATAGTAATTTCATAAATATTATTCTTTTTGAAAAATGAAAAATCCTTTTAATTGATTGATTGTGTAACTCATGTAATGGTTTGGTTGGTATTTTCTTAAGAACGATTGGTTCTTGCATGTCATAGGATAGAAAACTTAAGCAAAAATTATAATCAGAGTTTTAATTGTAACATGTATATCTATATAACAAAACACCCGAGTTTTTTAAAATGTCTTTAAAATATGTTATACATACATTTGGTTTTAATAGTTTAGATTAAATTTATCATCTATTTTATAGTCAAGATCATTAGCTAACCTTTACTTTCCCTTCCAAAGATGTATCATAGTTGACCACTTCATTGATAGGGCAGTGCTAGACTTAGGTGCTAGTGTCAACTTGTTGCCTTACCAACAATTGGAAAAACATTAGATAAAAGAATTGCCAACAATAATGGAAACAAGCTCTACTTTCTAGTCACTTAGTAATTACTGGCATTCGAAAGTGAGCTAGGGACCCCATGCTCTAATGAGATTGGCATTCAGCTTAGGAGGATGTGCCCCATTTAAGGTGTTACCTAGGGGACATGCCGAGCTTATCCTATTGTGTCCAAATCCCATATATTAACTGGGTTTTTCGAGCTTTGACCAGTTAACAGGTTGGTACGGGTCGGACTTATTTAAAAAACTAAAACCACATCCCACCCACAAGCCAAAATCTTACGGGCCAAAATCAAACAGAACCGAGCTACATATTTTTCATTAGACTTATATTATTAAGTTCTACACATTTTTCATTTACATATTTTTTTTAATATTTTTATTAGTTATTTTTCTTTTTTACTTTCCAACATAATTCAAGTATTTTCCTTTCTTTTTACCTTTTTACATCTCATATAATCAAAAAATAATCAAGCAACATAATGCAATTTTATTTATAACACCTACAAGTGGAGTAAAAAAAAGTGGAAGGACTAGCATCAAGGCTAGAAAACCCAACTAGGTTGGCCTTTCCTACCTCAAATTTGATCATGTGCTACCTCTCTCAGACTCTCAAAAACGAACCCTTTAAGTTAACCAAAAGTTCATGTTTTGCAAAGAGAGAGGGATATGATTAGTTGTTGCTCTTTTTTTTTTTTTTTTTTCAAATCCTAAAACCCCATATAATACATATATATATATATATGGGTGCTTTTTCAGTAAATCCATTATCTAAGAGTGTTATTCCATAAGACTCATAGTGTTTTATACTATTCCATTAGGTCCATTTCATACCAAAAGACCAAAAAAATCCTAAAACAAACACGCACCTATGTGTGTTTGAATCGAATAACCGTCTCTCTTCCCCTCTATTATTGTGTAGGAAATCACGCACAGTATCTCTACCATTCTAGAAATCCAAATCCGTATTCCATATCGCCTCGACGCCCAGAAGATTGTCTTTGTTCCATCGTCGCATCGTCGCATCGTCTCATCATCTTCTTCGTCGTCCCTACGCCGTTGGACGCCGAAATCGTGGAATCACCATTGTTGAACATCCGTAAGGTCTATCTTCGTCAAAATCACATTCGACGACTATTTGTGACAACGCAACCGTCGAAATGGGCAAAAAACGTAAGCATTCTACTCATTCGTGTATTTAAACCCTAAATCTCTTTTTCAACAAACAACATTGTGAACTTTCACAAATATCCCTTATTTCTATTCATACAATATATAGGAGTCCATATTGTTCATACCCTAACCTTTAATTTGAACCCCTCAATCGTAATCCCTAATTATATTGATTTTTTCAGTCAAAAACATTACAGTTGCCATTATGTTGTGTTCACAACTGTGAACATTCAAATGGTTTGGAAAGATGTTGGCCAAACCAAATTGTTTCTGTTGTTGTTGTTGTTGAAAGCTATGAACATTCACATTGATTGAAAATATTTGGATAATCAAATTATTCTGGATATTATTGGTGTTGTTGTTCAATGCTGTGAACATTCACATGGATTAAAAATGTTTGGCCAATTCTGTTGTTGTTGTTGTTGTTGTTGTTGTTGTTGTTGAAAGCTGTGAACATTCACATTGATTGAAAATGTTTGGATAATCAGATATTATTGGTCTTGTTGTTTTATGCTGTGAACATTCACATGGATTGAAAATGTTTGGCCAATTCTGTTGTTGTTGTTGTTGAAAATTGTGAACATTCACATTGATTGAAAATGTTTGGATAATCAGATATTATTGGTGTTGTTGTTCAATGCTGTGAACATTCACATGGATTGAAAATGTTTGGCCAATTCTGTTGTTGTGTTGTTGTTGTTGAAAGCTGTGAACATTCACATTGATTGAAAATGTTTGGATAATCAGATATTATTGGTGTTGTTGTTCAATGCTGTGAACATTCATATGGATTGAAAATGTTTGGCCAATAATTAGGGATATGTAGATTTTTTTTCCCCTTTTGTGAATGTTTGCCTTGTTGGTATTGTTGATTGTTAATGGTGATCCAATAAGTTGAACCTTCAATTCTTCATTATTTTACATGAAAGTGGCATGAAATACAGTCCCTACAAATATTGACACTATCATTCCCCCCCTATCAAATTGTTGTTATTAACCGTAGTGAACATTCACATTTAAAGTTCCTTGTGTTAGATGTTGTGATACATAATTATGTTGTGAACATTCATTACATGTGTAAATTAATTAGACACTTTGTGAATATTAGCCACTGTGTTTAGAGGAAATATATCACTTTTGTTATCCCATGTTTCAAATTATATCAATTTTGAGGTTATTTTATAAGATTGGCATTGCATGATTGTAGTAAGAATGTGCATTACCATACAAATTAGGACTGTAAATGTTCACAACATCCTTTTGTATGTTTGTGTTAGCATCCACATGTTCTTGAATGTTGTTCATGGTTGTATAAAAATACATTGATTTTTACACACTCACATAATATGTACATTGTGTTTGTGCTGACACAGTCAACATACACATCCATGTACAGATGTGGATATTCACATCCATACACAAGCTGTGGTCATTCACACCCATGCACACAACTGTGAACTTGCACATTAGTGGCAATGCTGTGAATGTTCACATCTATTCCACTATGCTAATCACATGAGCCTTGACTTAATTTTTTTTAAATGCTCCATTTTGCAGATCTTGCACAGAAGAAAACCTCAAAGAGAAAAAGAGATGAGTACCGTGTCAAGGAAGAAAGCCCACAAGCAAATACTAGCAGCAATGTTGACATGCGGCATGTGAACTATAGATCTAATATGACCGGACTGGTGAAATTAATGAAAAGCACCAAATTCACACAAGCACAGCTTGGCTGCCTGCAACAAACACCTGTTTGGCATTTGTTAGATGCATTGAGAAACAGTGAGATCGATCTTGACAAATGCATGAAGTACGATGATGTTGTTGTGCATTTCCTACAAATGTACAAAGTTTCAAAAGATGCCTTCTACATTGGGGAGAAGAAGATGAATATACACGACAACGACATCAAGCTGATTTTTGGTGTGGACCGTGGCATCAAGCCGATGGACATATCATATGGTGCGAAACCAAAGACTGGCATTATAAACAAAAGGTGCAAAAATGTCAGCCGATTGACTTCAAAATGGATACGCACCCTTTTGACCGAGGCACTGAAAGGCAAAAAGAAAGATGACAACGAAGAAGTCGCCCGACTAGTCTGCATGTATGCTTGCCAAAAAAAAATTTTCTCAACAAACAGAGAGACAATAGGATGGGGCTACTACGCATATATGGTCCCATTAGAAAGCATGCAAGAATATGATTGGGCCAAGCAAATTAGAACAACGTTGACATCCTCCATTTTCCAAAATGACAAAAAGCCGACAAGAGTCACCGGTTGTGTCATGTTATTGATGGTAAGTACCTATGTTGTCAAATAATAACATTCACATGTCCTTCAGTGTTGTTCATCTAAGCCGACTGTGAACATTCACATTTGTACCACTGATGTGAATGTCCATATACACTTATGTTTCACAGATATGAATGTTCACATCTGTACCACTGATGTGAATGTTCATATTCACTCATGATATACTACTGTGAATGTTCACAACAGTGCCACTGTTATTAATGTTCACATATGTTGACATTACTATGCAAATACTAAATAACATATGTCTTTGTTATTTTATTGAAGTATTGGTTGTGTGAGCACACAACCATCCTACAACCTCACAAGCCCAATGCCTTTCCTCGCTGTGTCAAGTGGGATCTGACTGCTTTACAAAAGAAGATGAAAACCACCTCTTTGGCTGATATTGGTTTTAATGAGGTAGGGCCTTCAACTACTGATCAAAACATTCACATTATGACACCAAACATAATTTTTTCATTTCAGGTTAATGCCGGCGAACTCTTTGCAACCCCAACAGAATTACAAAAGTTCAGGCATACAACATTGAAGGTGGAGCCCGAAATTTATGAACCAGCCACAACATCTCCCAACCTATCTAACATCAAGGAAGAACAACACAATGGCAGCAACTCCAATTTTCTGGGGATGGAGTTGAGCTAAAGGACAGTATTGAGGACATTCACATTCCATTTAGCAGCCCACATAACGAGAGAGTTATTGTCATACCAAACACAAACCAACTTGATTTCATTGATGTGCTTAGCAAAGAAAATTGGAAGGCTTGGGGCGTCATAAGGCAATGGGAAGCAAAGTACAAACACCTTCAATTCTCATGGGAGTTAAGGACAAGAGTCATAGCTGATCTTGAACATAAATTGTTCAACCAGTCAAGCCCACCCAACATGAATACCGAAATAAAAAAGTGCATGGAGCAGAAGGATGAAGAAATTAAACGCTTAATGCAACTGGTCATCGACTTAGAATGCGAGAAAACAATTCTTCAAGACCTTTACAATGACCAGTCAGTCTATATTGTCACACATGCTGAGGCACAGAAGCAACCCCCTAGCCCAATGCAACACAATCTCAGCCCACCTTCTAGGGTGAAGCGTATAAAGGAAAAAGATCGAAAAGAACATCGCTTGCCTAACTTCCAGTACCCAGACTTACCTGGCCTAAAATAGTCCCATACAGTCGAAATGGTTGAAGATGTGGACAAACACCCACCAGCGAAGCACCCAAAAAAATTAACCTTGACCAACAAGTTCAAAGTCTGGAGCAAGATGTCCAAACAAGACAAGCAAAAGGTCCAGCTTTACAAAAGAGTGGAGGCGATGAGTAAGTGATTGTACAAACACCTAATGTCAACATTCACATTCCATAATTGTCAATATTCACCACTGTGCTTATTTATTTGATTTGTTCAGAATTGAGCAATGTTAATATTCACATTGGTTTGTTTAAAATACACAGGCTGCTTGTGTGGAAAGGAGACTCAAAGTCTACACATATGTATTTTGAGGACATTGTGAACCTTATCAAGAAGGAATCGATACACAGCAATGTATGCCATTACGAAGATGATTCACTCTTCATGCATATACGCACAGACACACACACACACCCATAGCCACAGACACACATTGTTCACCCACCACAAATAATATAATATGACTCTATGTTTGTGCAGCTCATAGATGCATATGCCGAACTATTACATGAACAACAATAGGGGGTCAACCCAACTTCAGATGAAGCGTCATTCATCTTCACGAGCATGTGTTTGGTAAAATCTATCATTCCATTTTTTCTAATGTGAATGTGAAACTTCACAATCCATTAATTATTTGTCCAATGTGTACAGAAAGTGATACGAGAGTATCATCCTCGCAAAAGGAGTAAACACATTGATGCACATGTCAAAAACTACCAAGGAGAGAGATACCTACTATTCCCATTGCGCCATGACTTCCACTGGACGATAGTTGTGTATGATGCTAAAGACAATTTGTGGAGACATTACAACTCATTGCGCCCAAGGACAGGCATACATGACCCGCATATCGACCAAGCACAGGAAGTTGTAAGTGGATCTTTTTGTACACAAATATGACTTGTTGTCATGCGTTAAATGAATGTACACACACATATGTTTGTTGGTGCCTAATTTGAAATTCCCTACACAGAGGAAGTACATCGAGCACGTTGTGCGCGTTATTGGCAAGTTATCACCGCTATGCACTAAGTTAGCAGGCTAATATCCGTCACAACCAATCATATCAATTGATGTCTGTCCTCGGCAGGGCGACAACTCGTAAGCCTCACTACATGTTTTACAAATCTTCCATAACCATTATGCAAACATACATGTCAACTGCTAATCAAAACCATTTTGCATTTACAGAGTGGACTGCGGAGCTGCAGTATGTTACATCATGCGGGCGCACATATACCATGAAGAAATTGTGGGCAGCCTCACTAGTTCAAAATGGTGTGGACTACGAGATTTGTTAGTACATAGTTTTTTGAATCATAAGAAATTAGAGCGTCATTAAAACCTATAGGTGGGGGGTGTCCACCTACAAACTAACCAACACTCGATATGAATGTTAATATCAATTGCTTTGACATTTTGACACAACAACTGATTGTAAAATAGTGATACAACATCTATTAATGGGAAAAAGCCACCTGTGAATTTTGATCTACCTTTGGTGTTGTTATGTTTTATAGATGTGAATGTTCACAGTTGCACCAATGATGTGAATGTTCATATTCACTTATGATATTCATACTGTTGTGTTGTTATGAGTGTAATTTATGCGATTGTTTGAACCCGATTGTTCTATAATACAAATATTTTGTGCAGGAATGTACACTTTGTCTACATAACATCATTACGGATCACATACACATGTGTGAATATTCACAATTGTTCTTATTCATAACAGTTGTGAATGTTATTCTTCTCTGCCAAATGTGAACATTCACTTATGATATTCATATGCACTAATGTTTTACAGATGTGAATGCTCACAGTTGCAACACTGATGTGAATGTTCACAGTTGCAACACTGATGTGAATGTTCATATTCACTTATGATATTCATACTGTTGTGTTGTGATGAGCATAATTTATGCGATTGTTTGAACCCGATTGTTCTATAGCACACATATTTTCTGTAGGAATGTCTACATGACATCATTATGGATCACATACACATGTGTGAATATTCACATTTGTTCTTGTTCATAACAGTTGTGAATGTTATTCTTCTCTGCCAAATGTGAACATTCACTTATGATATTCATATGCACTAATGTTTTGCAGATGTGAATGTTCACAGTTGCAACACTGATGTGAATGCTTATATTCACTTATGATATTCATACTACTGTGTTGTGATGAGCATAATTTATGTGATTTTTTGAACCCGATTTTTCTGTAATACACATATTTTGTATAGGAATGTACATGACATCATTACAAATAACATACACAAGTGTGAGTATTCACATTTGTTCTTATTTATAACAGTTGTGAATGTTCACACCATGTCAATCTCTATGCATGTGAAAGTTCACATCACAGTTTATATTCATGTCAACATTTACAACAATAATGTAAAAAGTTCAACCTATGTGCGAGTTTTCACATAATATGATTCTTTTACGCAAGTGTGAATGTCCACATCATGTATTCATCATTAAAACTTTAACAAAATATCAGTTTCGTACCCAAAAAGAAAAAGAAAAAGAAAAAACACAAATCAAATACTAAGTTTGCCAAACCATTATTTTGCTTGCCAACACAACGTAATCTTATTGCAACACAATGTTTGCCAACACAACACAATCTTATTTCAAAAATCAATATAAGAATCCAATGTAAAACACAATGTTGAAATGAAAAATGTACATCCTATATCGGCTCCTTGCATGATTTCCGATTATGGCTTCCCAACTTATCACATCTCCCGCACCTTATTTGCTTCAGTTTCTCACCCCTTGATGGGATTCTATTCTTTTTCGGCCTTCCAGGTGGTCTTTTCACAGTTGGCGGGTATATAGTGAAGTCCGGATCAAAAGGGCTTTTCCACCGATGGTATAGGGAATATGGCACCCGAATAGGCTGCACGATATGTCTCTACATGAAAGTAATGTTCCACACAATCATTGAGATTGTAGCGGCTCTTCTGAATAGCAATCACAGCATGGTCACATGGGAATCCGTTGATTTGCCATTTGAAGCAAGAACATGTACGCCTTGCAATATCAACTGTAACAGATGGTATCGAATGAACTTCAAACACATCCTCATTGGCTTTGCTAACTTGCCAAGACCTGCTGTCATTGAACGAATCCATAAGCATTGTTTCGAGTATAGGACAAATAAGCTCATTTCATTTGTTTGCTTGGTCACGCCATGCAGACATTTGCCGCATCAACTGCGTACGAATTGTGTCCACCATTTGGGTGATAGGAAGATTGCGTGCTTCTTTAATCCAATTATTAAATGACTCCGCCGCATTGGATGTCATCTCCCCATAACGCATGCCCTTGTACAACATCACAAACATTGTACAATACAGAATTTAATTTCTTCGAAACTGAATATGAAATTTCACATTGCCACAAAACATAACTGAAACTTCACATCGCTACCATTCTAAACTTGACAAATGGAATACATTAGGAAACTACTATTACCTGAAGTATGAATTTGCCCAGTGCTCAGTGCCAAGTCCTTGAAAAAATTATGTGCTCGTTGCTTACCCTCCTCTTTTAATTTCGCAAGCTTTTCATGGAACCCTACCACAGTTGGCTCGTAAGCACAGTCAAAAACTAACTAGGTGATCCCTAATCCATTATCAATTCCTTTCATCCGTCTCTTAAATTGCTCTTCAAGTGTTGTAAAGCAATAACTATGGTGAGCCGATGAGAACACCTTTGGCATAGCTTCTAACAGACCAAGATTACTATCCGAAATAAAAGTAATCTGGCGCTTACCATCAACAACCTTCCCAAGTTTGTGCAAGAACCACGACCAATTGGCCGTGGTCTCTGAATCAACAATCGCAAATGCAATAGGAAATAGACCTACAACATAACACCATTAAACAACTGTTCACAATATTCCAAAGTGAATAGAAAACAATATAAAGCAAATAGGTCATGTGGATGTTTATATCTACATTGCCCTGTTACTATTGTTGTTTTTGGATTTGGGTTTGTAAACATCAATAATGTGAATATTCACATTAATGTCCATTAATGGATAAACTCACATTAGCAGACACTGATGTGAACATTCACATTAGTAATGGATAAACTCACATTAGCAGACACTGATGTGAACATTCACATTAGTAATGTGAATGTTCACATTACTGTTAATTTCTCAATCACTCATGTTATGTTGTTGTTCACATCAATTTGTATTGATGTAAGCATTGACACCAGTGTAAATGTGGAACACATTGTGTAATCGTTTGTCCACACTATGCTGCTCAATGTGAATATTTACATGAATAGACAGCTAAAAAAAATACTAACCATCGTTTCCATCTTTCGCCGTTGCCGCAAGTAGCTGACCTTTGTACTTTTCTTTGAGGAATGTTCCATCTAGGAATAATAAAGGCTGACAAGAATTGAATGCAGACATACATGCAGGAATGATACAAAGAAACGAAAAAATTGTTGACTACTCGCATCATAGTCAATATTGACATAACTCCCCAGATTGTAACGCATCACAGCACCGAATACCACCGCAACTAGTCAAACGATAATGAGTGATCTCCATGAATAATAGCCTTTGCTTTCTCTACGCCCAACCATACCACATGGTAACTCACATCAACAGCCCATAATCCCTTCAAATAGTCACCATCTCACAAAGCCGAGTCAACGGCTTGTCCCTTACAATTTCAGATATGGTACTCGACACCAAATCAGAACTAACTCGCGCATCTTCGATGTTCGGACATCCGTACCACAACTATGCACATCATTAAAACTCTTGATGTAGAAAAAACCATTATGCTCGTTGTGCTCTACATGATTAGCCCACAAGCAGCCTCTCTCCTCACGCATCGTACACACAGCAGTAACCCTTGTTGTTCATTCTTGACATAAGTAAACTGAAACCCACATTGGATGGCATACTTATTATAAAACATCACGAAATTCTTGTGCACTTCCAACAAACCATTGTCCCACATGCGTAATACCATTTGCCCAAGGGGCTGACAACAACATATTCTCCTTATGGTGGCAAAATCTCCGTAGTGCATCATTTCTTCCTCATTCCCCATACGCAGCAACGCAGAGCTACTCGATTGACTAATATCACTTTCAACTCAACGACAACTTCTACATGTTATACCCCATTGATTTAGCAAACATTAACATGTTATGAAATTCTTCCTCATTGTCCAAATCACACCTATTAATCCCAGGTAGCTGACAGAACAATGAAATAGAACCAGCAGACAACTCACCCCATTTTTCACACAAACACTCCACCAAAACGCGAATGACACAATGCCTGGGCAACATTTATTACAGTTGTACTGCAACCATATGTACACACCAACATCAAAAGGTATCCATCTCCTGTAAAAACACAACAACATACAACAATCAACAACATCCAAACGATATGAAATTCACATGGTGCAAAAATTAGATGCCTATGTGTACAGTGCAAGTGCTAAATCCATAATGAAAACTATCACCACCATCTTACACAACATAAAACATTTAACAATATCAAAATGACACTACCACATTAAGGTGACAGTACACAACATGCAAGCAACCGTCCATAACTTCACATTAATAAGTGTGAACATTCACATTGATACATATACTTTGAATTATATCACTGACACAGAGCCTTATTGAGCAAACATCAAAGTAAAATAAGAAGATCCACATTCTTCACATAATATTAACAAGATGTGCACATTCCATTGATACTATACTCGAATTATATCACCCACACAGAGCCTCATTACGCAAACATCAAAGTAAAAAGAAAAGACATCCACATTCTCACATAATATTAACAAGATGTGCACATTCACATTGATACAATACTCTGAATTATATCACCCACACAGAGCCTCATCACAGAAACATCAAAGTAAAAATGAGAACATCCACATTCTTCACATAATATTACAAGATGTGCACACATTCACAGATTACATATACTTGAATTATATCACACCACACAGAGCCTCATTACGCGAACATCAAAGTAAAATGAGAACATCACATTCTTCACATAATCTGAATGACCTCCCCTCACAGGACCACGTAAAATGCATATAATTGAACAAATAGAGCATCCGATCATTCAAAAAAAGGCATCTGATCCATTATACAAATCAAAAACATAAAACTAAGTTGTTCTCACAGCCTCCTTAAAAGCTCTGTTTGAGAGGGCTAACTTCTCTGGGCGAATCTTAAAGTGGGCAGTTGAGTTGGGGCAATACGACATCAAGTTCCAACCCAGAACCACAATAAAGGCACAAGCATTGGCAGACTTCGTTGCAGAATTCACCCCAGGAAGTCATCATATCTGCCCAGTCGACCTGACTGAGACAACCGAACTAGAGATGGAAGTTGACGTCGGAATAACGCAACCCCTAGTACTGGTTACTAAGTCAGGCCCCAAGGCAGACCAGAGTAACAAAGGAAGGAAAGCAAACCATGCTACACCAAGTCAAGACTCACCAACAACAAACTTGGTACAACCAGATGGCGAGGGGCAGACAGCAAGCATGGACCTTGAAGAAGACACTACCAACATGGAAGATCCCAAGGCATCATCCGATCCCTCCACTTGCTGGAAGTTGTTTGTGGGAGAGATGTGGAAGCTCTTCGTGGATGGAGCATCCAACCGGCATGGAGCAGGACTCGGCATAGTCCTCATCTCTCCAGACGGCCTAGTAGTGGAGCAGGCGATCAACCTTGGCTTCCCAGCATCAAACAACGAAGCAGGTAATGAAGCGTTTCTTGCAGGTCTCAAGTCAGCGTTCTACATGAAGCCACCGAACTAATGGTTTACAGCGACTCCACAGCTGGTGGTAAACCAATATCTGGCGACTACGAAGCAAAGGATGACAGGATGGCCAAGTACCAAGAAGTTGGTCAGAACAGAGATCAAAAATTTGAAGTAGCCAGGATAGAGCAGATCGGGAGAGAGGAAAACAGCAGAGCAGACGAACTGGCAGGCTTCGCCTCAATGGCAGATACCTCCATCCCTCATCCACTACTGATCGACTATCTGCCTAGGCCAAGCATTGAAGACACAGAAGCAGAAGAGGTGTGTTACGCCGATCTAGGCCCTTCTTGGATGGATCCCATCATATTATTCCTGAAAGACGGCACCCTACCAGAAGAAGAAAGAAGCCAACAGAATAAGAGCAAAGTCGCAGCGATTTTGGCTCTCTCCATCCTTGGCATTGTATAAAAAGTCGTTCTCAGGACCTTACCTAAAGTGTGTCCACCCAGCAAAGTGGAAGCATTCCTGTCGAAATACATGAGGGTGCATGTGGCAGCCATCAAGGAGGAAGATCATTGGCATACCGAGCGATTTCACAAGGATATTGGTGGCCATACATGCAAGCGGATTCAGAAAAGTATGTCAAAAAATGCGAAAAATGTCAGAAGTTCGCACATCAAATACACCAACCTGCCAGAGAACTTCTACCTCTCACTAGCCCATGGCCTTTCGCAATGTGGGGCCTAGACATAGTAGGGCCACTTCCAACAGCACCCGGCAACAGGAAGTTCTTCCTTGCGGCAACGACTACTTCACAAAATGGGTGGAAGCAGAAGCCCTTAGCATCACTCAGGGAAAAATGTGAAAAAGTTTTGTCTGGCAGAATATCATCACTCGATTTGGCATACCAAAGGCACTGATTCAGCAACGGCCTCAATTCGATGGTAGGATTTTCAGAGGCTTTTGTGAAGAGTATAAGATAGAGTTTTACATTCTACACCGCATATCCAGCAAATGGTCAGGCAGAGGCATCAAACAAAGTAGTCTTGGTGATTAAGAAAAAGGTTAGAGAGAGCGAAGGGCAAGTGGCAGAAGAACTCCCTCATGTTTTATTGGCTACCGCACCACACCTCGCCGATCAACGGGGAAACACCATTCTCTTAGCCTATGCATGGAGTAGTCATCCCTTAGAAGTTGGCCTCCCCACAATTCGAAGCGAAAACTTTGACCCAGACTTAAATGGCGAAGCCATAGCATTGGAGCTTGACCTTGCGAAGAAAGAGAGAATAGGGCATTGGTTCACATCGCCTCCTACCAACAAGAATTGTCCAGAAAGTATAACAACAACATACATCCAAGGCAATTCAAGATCGGAGATTGGGTACTGCGCAAAGTGATGGGAAATACCTTGGTACCAGGAGATAGCAAGTTGGGGCCTAATTGGGAAGGACCTTACAAAGTGGTCGGATTAGCAGGCAAAGGGGCATACCACTTGGAAGATGAGGACGGCAAAGCGATTCCCAGGCCCTGGAACACTGCCAATCTCAAGTTGTTTTATTTCTAGCTTTTTTTTTTTTCTTTTAAGCATATGTAATTTTTTACTTTCTCAATAAAACAAGTCGATTCTTTTTTAGCATAATTGTTTTCAGTAGAAAGTAGCTTTAGTAAGTTAGGAGCATTGTAAACATAGTTGGCCGGAATAACCAACTACGAACCCCTCCTAAACCCAGGATAAGGATCCAGGCTGCAGGACGATTGGTCGGAATAACCAAACATTATATTCTAAGTTGGCTGGAAAAACCAACT
Source organism: Camellia japonica (assembly GCA_030407325.1). Lineage (NCBI taxonomy): Eukaryota > Viridiplantae > Streptophyta > Magnoliopsida > Ericales > Theaceae > Camellia > Camellia japonica. The sequence goes on from JAPPVO010000019.1 coordinate 140,053,027, forward strand.
TAGAGGTTGGCTGGATTAAACCAACTCTTTGTACTCTTTAGCCGAAGTAAGTGTATGGCTGAAGAGTGGTTGGCTGGATTAAACCAACTCTTTATACTCTTCAGCTGAAGTAAGTGTATGGCTGAAGAGTGGTTAGCTGGATTAAACCAACTCTTTGTACTCTTCAGTCGAAGTAAGTGTATGGCTGAAGAGTGGTTAGCTGGATTAAACCAACTCTTTGTACTCTTCAGCCGAGATAGTTATATCGGCTAAAGAGTGGTTGGCTAGTAAGATTAAATAGCTAAAACCAAATAACAGTTGGGAACATTGAAAATTCATTACAAATGCAAGCTTAGAGATCAAAACCGGAATACAAGTTGAGCACAAAAGTAGATTTTTTTTTCATTCAACAAGTGAAGAGCAAGTACAAACGGAGGGCCGCAGCCCAGTTACAAGTACAAACCAAAAGAAAGGAAAAAGTTACAGAATTAACTAAAAAGATCCTCCAGATCGGCATCAACATCAACCCGAACATCGGTGTCAGAGGTCAGAGCAGTCTCGGTTTGAAGCTCGGTCTCTATTGGAAGCACAGTCTCGGTTGTCAAGTTTTCAACCGTTGGCTCCAACCGAGCTGATTGATCATCTGTTTGCCCATTGACAACCGGAGTCTCAGATTGTTCGTTTTCTTCATCATCATCAGACGCCTCGAAAAATTGCTTCTGGAGATCGGCAGCATATTCCGCCAGTGAGACCGGAATGAAGTACTGTGGAGCATTGTAGACCTCGGTGCCGGAGTCGCAACCGAGCTGCTCCACAGCACCTCGCCAGCCACACTTGAAGAACAAATCCTTGGCGGCCTCACATTGTGGAATGTAGAGAGGGCTTCCGCCTCCTTGAAGCTTTCAGTGTTGGCATCACTCGCCTTCTTCTTCAGTTCGGCGATCTCAGCATCTTTTTTCCCTTCGAGCTTGACTAGCTCGCGAAGGTACTTATCTTTCATCGCGGCCAACGCCTTTTGTTTATCGGCTTCAGCCGAGGTAACTAGTCCGGTTAGACGAGCTACCTTGGCTTCTAGCTCGGCGGCCTTTTGGTGAGATTCTTTTAATTCGGTTGTTTTTGCCTCGGCCTCTGCCATGGCCTGCCTCGCCGTCTTCCTGAGCTCAAGCACTTTCTGATGAGCAACTTGGCTCTTTTGGAGAGACTGAAAGAAATTGGAAATCAATCAGACTCAAAACTGAACTAAAAGTTAGCAAAAAATTGAGAGACTAGAGGGCATCTTACCAGGATCATGGATTTGGTAGCCGACTGGATGGCCCTCAGCTCGGTTAAGTGCTGATGGTGTTCCATGTCTGCTGGAAGGCAAACACTTTTGGCAAGGTTGAATGCCATCAGATGATCCTTCTCAGCGACCACCGAATCAGTTGCTTGAATATCTCGGTTCTGAAACCGGAGCTTGGGTACCCATCTGGTGGTAGCTCGGTCGGATGGCTCGGGTTATGGACTTGGTGGATGGCTTGGTGGAAGGATGGTTTCTTCTTCGTCCACAAGACGCTGCTCGGTTGGGGTAGTCCGGGCGCACTTGGATGGGCGTGATGAGGAAGGCTGTTGAGAAGGGAGAGCCACCACGGTCTCTGTTGCCTGGGTTGGTGGTGGTGCTTCAGGCCTGCTGGTTTTGGTCAAAAGGGCCCGGACTCTGTTTCTCTTGGCCATTTCCTGTTCGGCTGTCAGTGTAATTAGGTTAATCTGTGGCAAGGATGGGTCTGGTTCTGGGGTGTCCTCAAGTAAAAAATTGGTCACTCGGGCCTTTCGACGACTGCTATATCTGTATGTCGGCTCAAATTTCAGAAGCTTGGTCCAACTTCTCTCTGGGTACCGCAGTGCGGCGCGAAGTACGCCTAGGTTGGGGTGGCTGTATAATGAGTAAAGATGGGCTGAGTCTGCAAAAAGAAAACAACTGTTAGTACGGTTCAAAGGCCAGGCAACCGAAATAAAGAGGAGCGTGAAGAGTGACCGAAGTAAAGTATACCAGGGATTCCTTTATTCCAATTGATACTTCGGCCTGGGATTTGGGCTTGATGGTCTTCGAAATTCCCAGATACCCAGAAAAATCATCGTCATTTAGGTCTTTGTCTGGCGTATCTTTTATTATTTTTTCTCTACGGCGGCGTATCCTAAGGTAATAGACCCAGCCGTCATCCTTGGAACCAATGGAGTATTGATGGAGTATTTCGGCAAGACCGAGGTTGAGACCGGCTTGGCGGTTCAGTTCGGCTATACCCATTATTATACGGTAAGAATTGGTAGATAGCTGGGTAGGACATATTCTGGTTTGCCTAAGAAATTCACAAATCAAGGGTTGGACTGGAAATCTCAGTCCGGTTTCTATTATGGAGAGAAGGGTGAAGGGCACAAAGCCTTCATTCCCCCAGGGAATGGTATCCTGTTTGGCTAGGGTAAGGTGTACATCGGCTGGGATGTTATAGTCTTTTCGGAATTCGGCTAGACCTCCAGGGGTTTCTACCAAAAACCTATACTTCCCCATTTATTTTAAGTTATAAATAATTTAGCTCGGTCTGAAAATTGTGCTCAGTAGCTCAGTTGAGCGCGCAGTGCCTGGGCAACCTAAGTCTGCAAAGGGGAAAACAAAGGGGTTAAGCACAGATCATTGGACCGTGCTACAGAATAAGCAAGAAAAAAGAAGTCTTACTTCGGCCGCACAGATAGGTACAGGTTCTATCTCGGTTTTAAGAGGGTGCTAGGTAGCTCGGATTGTGAGAGGATGTTTGGTTATCTCGGTTCTAAACTATGGGTTTTGTTACTCCGGTTGGGCATCAAGGGGCAGCTTTCTGAGTTCGGTTTTAGAAACAGAGAAAGCTGGCTTAGCCCCGAAGGCTTAGCTCGGCCGGGGGCCAAGATTTCTAGTTCGGTACGTTTTGTTTCGGCTAAATGTGAATTAGATAGTGACCCATTGGAAACTGCTATTTCACGCCAAGTTTTAGTTCGGTTACGGTCTGGGTAGATTTACATTAAAACACAAACAGTATCCTAGTTCGGTTGCTTCGTGATTTTGGATCAAAATCAGTATTCTACAGGATTGCTTCATGATATTATAGTGTTCTTATGAAGATTTTTTTCCCAGAATGAACAAAAGGCAAGAAAGTGTTTTGCAAAAGCGCATGAAACAAATTACAGTAGATGAAGAGAAGTACAAAAACAAAAACACATTGTGGATGCTTACCAAACGAAGAGGTAGAAACACTGAAGATGGAAGAAATGGCAGCAAAGTCATAGTCTCTTCAAATGCAACGAAAGAACAGCAAGAGCTCAGAGGTTGAAGAGCAATGGAGGCTCAGAGAGAGAAGATGAACAGAGGAAGGATGAGTGAAATGCACAAAATGAGGCTGTTTTGTGTAAAAGGAAGAGGAAAGGCGGGAACTGTTCAAAATTGGTGGTATACGAGGACGGCGTGACAGCTGTGCAGGCCAATCATAGCATGCCACGTGTCGTGGGAAGGACAATCGATTCAGTTTCTGCAACTGAAGGGACGTTTTGACCGGACGGCTGCAGCTTGGCTTAAATTATCTCGGCCGAGAAGGCTGAAAAAGTTTTGTAGCTCGGCTGGAAAGGCTAAGGGGTTGTAGCTCGGCTGGAAAGGCTTAGGAACTATAGCTCGGCTGGAAAGGCTTAGGGACTCTAGCTCGGTTGATGAACAGATAATCCCTATCATGCTATGCAGATGGAATTAAGGGGCAATTGAGAGGGTAATTTATACATAAATTAGGCCGAGCTAGGACATTGGGCCGTTCTATGGGCCATATTAAAGAAGCTTAGAAGAAGGGCCTCGGACAAGCGGCAGTCCGGTCCAAAGTAAGAGGTTCGCCGCCGGATTAAGCGAGTGGACTTAGTTCGGTCGCCATGGCCAGGGATAGCTCGGTCGTGCTGTTCGGAACCGAAGTATGTTGGGCCTGCTCTAGGACCTAAGTAAAGGTTACCTCGGCTTTATTCTCCTACGTATAGCTCGACCTTTGCATATAAGGTCGAGGTAGGAGTAAGAAAAGGAAGAGCCGAGGTAACCGTTAGATCGGTCACGCTAGTTAGTCCAACATGGCAATGTTATTTCGGTCCTGTGGTAGTTCGGCCGTGATAAAACCATCTCACTTGGTTTAAGCAGTGAGGGGGGTGTTGAAGGATAAGCATTATCCTTGAGGAGTATGAATCCTAGGAGGACTTTACATGGAAGAGTAAGAGTCCTACTAGGATTGTGCCACACGAAACCTATAAAAACTCACAAATATCACCTTTGGAGAGGTAACACAACTTTGTTTTCTGAATACACAGAGCTTTTGTCCATTTGTCAAGCTTACTGACTTAGGCATCGAGAGGTTTCCGGCACACACCGCCGCTAGCTCACGTGTGTATTTTCAGGTAGTTGAACGACGTCGTATGGAGGAGCGCAGACTTGATCAATAGGATTATACGAGAAGGTGTATTTCTTTCCCGTACAGTTTGGGCTGGGCCGGATTGGCGGTCCACCAACCTAAACTTTTTGGGCCAAGCCTGCTACAGATATATACATTGGTGTATACAAAATATATATCTCATAGATATAATTGTCCCATCAATTTTGGCCCATTACTCCAACAGTTTTGCAGGAGTAATGGCCATTAGTGGCTAGCCTTCATGGCATTAGATGGTAGCCTTCATGGCTAAAGGCTCCTCCCCTCTCCCCCATGGTGTATAAAAGGAGACCTATCTCCCTTTAGTTTTGTACAGATTTTTTCCTTCCAGAATTATACAGTCAGTCTGTTTGTGTCTATAATTTTCTTCCTGTGTTGAGAGAGTGCTGCCATTGTCGGTTCGCCAAAGCTAACAGAAGGTACTTCTGCATTAGCCGGTCCAAACTATCTTATCTTGGGAGACAGAAGTTGACATTCCTCCAGCACTCATGTGAGACGGCTAATCTGTTTTAAGGACACTATGGTATCACACAGAATTTGGTTTGTTTTATTGTTTTCAATATTTCAATTAAATATGTATTTCTGTTAATCATGTTTCATGTTCAAGAATGTAATTAATCAAATATGGATTTCTTTGATGTTCTATTATCTAATTTGAGAATCTATTTGTCTTGTTTAAATTACACAATTTTAAGTAACAATTTAAAGCAGATTAAATATTTCTCCTGAAATTGTACATAGATTAGCCTACTGTTACATGAATGTGAATCTTTTAAAATAATATATATATATATATATATATATATATATATATATATATATATATATTTGTATGTTATTGTTTGTTGGGCACATGTAATGGTTATTGTTGCATCTATGGATTTGTAGGCCACTGTTACATATAGGAAAGAATATGAAAATCCATGATTAGGAATTGTAGGCCACTGTTATGTATATAAAAAAGTTGTTTGCATGATAAGGAAATTATGTTGGAGATGATTATATAATTAGTCTACTATTTTGTTTTGGTTGCATATTTTAGGTGTACGAATTTTAATTTCCCCACCTACAAGTTTTAATTAAAAATACAACCTTATTAGAATTGTTTAGAATTTCTAATGTCCACTGTTTGGATTGGTTGGTTTTTTTAATTAGACAGTCATTCTAATCTTTATAAAAGCCTTTTTTTCATCCCTTTGGTTTCATGTTTAGTAAATTCATTAGTATAGTTTTTTTTCCCCAGACCTTTAATATATTTGTGCATGCTTATGTGATTTTAATAGAATTATATTAGCATGATTCATTGGGTCTACCATGATTTGCATATCCTTTTTATTTTATAAGTTTATAATCTAATTTGCATGCTAATGGGTTAATAACTTCTAAAATTATTTACATGTTTATTGAGAGTTAAATCCATATGTAACTCTTGCCTATCTTTTTTTAATTAATTGTTTAGGAGTTATAAGACTTTGTAACTTGTGTAATGATTTTATATATAAAATTCTTGACTATTGATTTTTAATTCTTAGAGTTATAGTTTTATTTTGTAACTCTTGTCAATTAAAAGTGTTAATTGTATATTTAGTTACATGTTTATTGTGTAAATTAATTGTAAATTTATTTTGGAGTTTTAGTTTAATTTGTGTAACTTATATAGCATTTTAATTTTACTTAATGTTGTTATTCATTATATATTGTTAAAAGGGATAAATACAAGTTTCTTTCAATTAGTTGCTTTGTATTATGTTGTGGGTTGCTACTAACCTTCTTTGTAGGTATACCTATGCTAAAGGGAATGGAAACAAGACGAATCCAAATGAATTAAAGTTGGGATTGCAATAAGAATTTGGATTTCTAACTTTTTTTTTTATTGAACAGAAAAACCTAAGTGACCTATTTGGATTAGTTCACTTTTATTTATATTTGAAGCAATTTTGCTTGAGATTTATTTGGTTTGTTTACCAAGTTGTAAAAGCAAGTTTTATTTGCTTATATTGTTGTAGCAATTTTTTTCATTGCTTGTAATTTGGTTAGCAAATTTTAAATTGCTTGTAAGTGTTGGACCTTGGTTTGGTTAACCTAGTTCATCCCTTGGAAAAACTTAATTCTAAAAATTGTTTCTTACGAACTAGGAGTCAACATGCTCTTGAAAGTTTTGTCAAAATGTTAACTAGGTTTTAAGTAGGACCGATGTGATCCCTCATGTCTTCCTGGGAACATTCTTGACCATATTCGATTCTAGGTTTAGTGATGAGACTAATTTTGAATTAACTTTTCAACTTTGAGATTTTCTAGTGTTAAGTTTAATTTCTGAAAAACATAGAAAGTGATATTCTATTTTATTTTTCAAAAATGGCAACTATCACCAATGATGCTACTACTACTAATGTTGGTAGGGATTGAACCTGGGACAACTGACTTGCCAACCCCAACTGTGACCTCTGTGGTCAACCCTGGTGTTACTCCGGTTGTTCCAGGAGGACCGCTCAGTCACCATGAGCGCCCAGAGAAATTTGATGGGGGTGAACTTCAAGAGATGGCAGCAAAAGATGTTGTTCTACTTGACCACGCTGAACCTTGCAAAGGTTTTAAGCGAGGATCCTCCAGCTATGGCAGAGAATGAGCAGACAGGCAAAAAGTTATGGCGCTTGACATATGGAAGCAAACAGACTATCTTTATAGGAACTATGTGTTCAACAGCTTGGCAGACTCACTCTATAGTGTGTTTTGTGCCAAGAGCTCAGCAAAGGACTGAGGATGTCGGGGCAAAGAAATTTGTCGTTGGTCGGTTCTTGGACTTTAAAATGATCGATTTAAAAACTGTGATAAGCCAAGTCCAAGAGTTCCAAGTGATCTTGCATGAAATTCATGCTGAGGGGATGCCATTGAATGAGTCATTCCAAGTTGCTGTGATCATTAAGAAACTTCCCAATGGTTGGAAGGACTTCAAGAACTACTTGAAGCACAAGCGCAAGGAAATGTCAATTAAAGAGCTAGTTGTCCAACTTCGAATTGAGAAGGATAGTAGAAAGAAATGAGGGAGTACCTTCTCTATGAAAGCCAATGTCATTAAGCATGGCAAATCTTCTAGGATGAGGAAGAAACCTCCTGTGAACAAGGGCCCAAAGTTGGAGCCAAAGGGTGGTGTTGCAAAGAAGTTGGCATACAAGGCGCAAGAACCTGGTTATCGGTTCTTAGAGAAGTGCTACAACTGTGGTAACGAAGGGCAACGGGCTAGTTACTGCCGCAAGCAAAAGAAGCCATACAAGACTAAACCTTGTGCTCACATGGCAGATATACAAGAGCCCTTTATGATGAGGATGACATACACTTGTCTGCCGTTGTCTTTGAGGTGAATCTAGTGGGTTCAAACCCAAGAGAATGGTGGATTGATATTGGGGCTACACGCCACATCTACTCCGAGAAGAAGCTGTTTACAACTTTCGAGCCGGTTACAAACAGTGAGAAGTTGTTTATGGGGAATTCTGCTACCTCAATTGTTGAGGGGAAAGGAAAGGTGGTCCTAAAGTTGACTTCAGGAAAGGAGCTGACCTTGGACGAAGTCCTGTATGTTCCGGACATTTGTAAGAATCTTGTCTCAGGGTCTCTTCTCTGCAAACATGGTTTTCACATGGTCTTTGAGTCCGACAAGGTCGTCCTGACCAAGAGCGGAGTGTATATGGGTAGGGGTTATATGTTGAGGGGTATGTTTAAACTCAATGTAATGACTGTTATCCCAAAGATGAATAAAGATGCATCTTCTTCTGTTTACATGCTTAAGTCTTCCAATTTGTGGCATGGTAAACTAGGACATGTAAACTTTGAATCTTTATGTAGATTAATCAAGTTAGATCACATACCATCTTTTAAGATTAATCCGAAACACAAGTGTGAAACTTGTGTTGAAGGGAAGTTGACAAGATCTTCATTTCAGTCAATTGAAAGAAATTCAGAGCTGTTAGACTTAGTGCATAGTGATGTGTGTGACTTAAAGTTTATACAATCACATGGTGGCAATAAGTATTTCATCATGTTTGTTGATGATTGCACTAAGTAGTGTTATGTGTATTTGCTCAAAAACAAAGATGAGGCTATTGACAAGTTTGTTCTTTATAAGAATAAAGTTGAGAATCAATTAGGACGCAAGATTAAGGCTTTAAGAAGTGATCGTGGTAGTGAGTATGAATCATCGTTTATTGAGATTTGTGCTTAATCCGAGATTATCCATCAAACCACGGTGCCTTATTCTCCTCAGTCAAATGGGATTGCTGAGTGGAAAAATAGGACGATAAAGGAAATGATAAGGGGTGTTCAAAAATTTGCTCGACCCGCTCAACCCGACTGACCCGACTCGGACCGACAGCTCATGGACGGTTTCGCTAGTCATTTCGGTCGGCCACGGATGAAGAATGCAAATTTTAATTTTTTTTTTGGCCGGATGTCGGATGATTATATCAAAAAATAAATAAACCTGACCCGACCGAAATATTATAAAATAAATTTTCTTGCCAGATGTCTTCATTTTATTAGTTGGAGGTATTACAACCTTATCATCTTGACAAAAACAATATTAAAAAATCTTGCACTTTTTTTTGAAAATCTCAAATGTCATCATTACCTTCCTCATTTCTTTACACGTTACCCAACTTTTCACCTATAGACAATTATTTTAAACAACTTTCACCTTATTTTATTCAACCTTCCATCTTCCTGACTTTATTCACTTCTTCTATCTCCCTTTCATCATTACATATGCTTTCCATTTTCAAAACTTGTTCTCATATTTTCATTTTAATATCTGAAGACTAGTTAGAATATAACCACACTTGGCCATGGCTATTGCTTTTCACGATCACCTCACCACCAACGCCAATGCTGCTTTCCCCGGCTCACCACCAACGCTAGCGTTGCTTTCCACCGCCTCACCACCGACACCGACGCCGACGCTGCTTTTCGCTGCCTTCACCATTAGAGATCACTTCGCTGTAGCTTCCATGTTTTAGATCTCACTTTCTCCTTTCTCATTTCTTTTTTCTTCTTTCTTCTCTCTGTCATTACAATCTCCTCTCTCACCCTAAAGCTTTTCTTCTTTCTATTCTGCCTTCACTCTTCTCTCTCTCTCTCTCTTTCTCTCTCTCCCAAAGCTCTTCTTCTCAGAAATTTATCCTTTTTTTTTCCCAATCTAAAAAAATATATGTACGAAGTTAAAATTTTGTTTTGATTTTTTGGGCTAGATTTGAAATGTTGTGGAGATTGGTCAGTTTCGACATTTCGACCGAAAATAATCAACCCGAACATGTTCGGTTACGAGCATCCATTCGTCGAAATTGGGCTCCTCCATAGCCAACCCGAGATGGTCGGTTCGGGTGACGGATGCATGTCAAACCCGGTCCGACTCGACCCATGAACACCCCTATAGATGATGAATGTAATGTTGATAAGTTCTAGATTGCCACAAAACTTATGGGAGGAAGCAATTCTCTCCGTGAATTACATTCTAAATAGAATCCCTCGGAAGAAAATAGACAAGACTCCATATGAATTATGGAAAGGCTGCAAGCCTTCTTATAATTTCCTACGAATGTGGGGGTGTCTTGCAAAAATGGTGGTACCTACATCCAAGCGGGTTAGGATAGGTCCGAAAACCGTGGATTGTATATTCATTGGTTATGCACAAAATAGTAGTGCATATAGGTTTCTTGTGCACAAATATGATATTTCAGATATCTATAAGAATACCATAATGGAGTCAAAGAATGCGTCTTTCTTTGAAGACATATTTCCTTGCCAAACCTGAGGAGAGGATCAAAGTTCTGAGAATGAACTTAAAGATGATCAAGATAATGATCATCTTCTGAGAAGGAACTTAAAGATGATCAAGATAATGATCAATAAGATGATCAAGATAATGATCAAGAAGATGATCAAGATGATGGTCAAATAGATGATCAAGATGAGGAAGTAGATGAGCCAAAAAGGAGTAAAAGGGTTAGGAACTGCCAAGTCTTTGGCCCGGACTTCTTGACTTATATGTTAGAGGGAGAACCTCGAACTTTCCATGAAGTTGTGACTTCACCAGAAAGTCCCTTATGGAAAGAAGCTATTAAAAGTGAAATTGAATCCATATTACAGAACCATACTTGGGAGTTGGTTGATCTACCCCCAGGCAGTAAACCCTTGGGGAGTAAGTGGATCTTTAGAAGAAAGATGAAGGATGGGTCAATTGATAAATATAAAGCTACCCTTGGGGAGTAAGTAGATCTTTAGAAGAAAGATGAAGGCTGATGGGTCAATTGATAAATATAAAGCTAGACTAATTATCAAAGGATACAGGTAGTGAGAAGACTTGGATTACTTTGATACGTATTCACCTGTGACAAGGATTACATCCATTTGCATGGTGATTGCAATAGCCGCTTTACATAATCTAGAGATACATCAGATGGATGTAAAGACAGCTTTCGTAAATGGAGATTTAAATGAAGAAATCTACATGGAACAACCGAGGGGTTTTCAGCTCCAGGGAAAAATAAGAAAGTCTGTAAGCTTGTCAAATCATTATATGGTTTGAAACAAGTGCCTAACCAACAGCATGAGAAGCTTGACAACGCTATGTTGTCAATTGGGTTTAGAATCAATGAGTGTGACAAGTGCGTATATGTTAAAGACACTGACAGAGGTTATGTCATTTTGTGTCTATACATAGATGACATACTCATTACTGGTAGTAATGATGAAATGGTTCGAACGACCAAGAGATTGTTAAACTCTAAGTTTGACATGAAAGATATGGGCCTTGCAGATGTCATTCTGGGTATTAAGATTACCAGAACATCTAGTGGCATTGTGCTTTCTCAGTCTTACTATGTTGAGAAGATACTTGAGAAATTTGGAAAATCATATACGAGTGTGTCTAGGACACCAGTAGACGTGAGTCTACGTTTGACCAAGAATAATGGTGAGAGTGTCTCTCAGCTAGAAATTTCGAGTCATTGGAAGTTTGATGTATTTGATGAGTTGTACAAGACCGGATATGGCCTACTCTATTAGCAGGCTTAGTAGATACACCAGTAATCTGAATGCCACTCATTGAAGAGGCATTACGCAAGTGTTGGGTTATCTACACTACACCCGGGATTATGGGCTACATTATACCAGATATCCAGCGGTACTAGAGGGGTATAATGACGCTAATTGGATATATGATAAAGGACTCCAAATCCACTAGTGGTTATGTGTTTACCCTCGGAAGGGCAGCGTGTCTTTGAAACCTTCCAAGCAAACGTATATATCGAGATCAACGATGGAATCTGAGTTTATTGCTCTAGATAAAGCAACTGAAGAAGCTGAATGGCTTCGCTAGTTTGTTGAGGATATTCCACATTGGCCGAAACCTATGTCTACTATCTGTATTCATTGTGATAGCCAATCGGCGATTGGACAGGCACAGAGTCATATGTATAATGGAAAGTCTAGACATATCTGTCGTAGACATAAGTCCATACGACAACTACTCTCTAATGGAGTTGTCTCTCTAGACTATGTAAAGTCTAAGGACAACATTGCGGATCCATTAACCAAAGGGTTAACTCGAGATTAGTAGAAACGTCGTCCAAAGGAATGGGGTTAAGGCCTTTAATAATGTTATCAAAATGGAAAACCCAACCTAGTTGACTAGAGATCCCAAGATCTAGGTTCAAATGGACAACCTAATTTCGTGTAATGGGTGAGTTACTGAAGAGGTAAATCCTCTTGCCCATTCCTTTGTACAGTGATACCTTGGTGGGGTGGAAGGTTAAGCTAATGCTTTTAATGACCTAAGTGATATGAATAGTCAATCGTGGTATAATGCGATACCTTATATCGGTCACCTATGTGAGTGCGAAGTAGGGCCACTTCTTTAAGAATTAGGAAGGTTGAATTCTTTAAAACCACTCACTGAACTAGGCTAGTGTTCAGGGCCATACCAGACACACAAGTGAGAACAAGAACAAGGGTTGGACTAACTCTGTGTGAGGTCTATTGTTTCGATTTATACAAATGGCAGACATTTCAAGACATCACGTTCACTGGTCAGCCAGTAAATCCGATAGGCTTTCACTACGAAAGGTTTAAGGCCAACAACTACCTTTTTCTGATGTAGGGTTAGTCTATGTGCTCTCTTTTCGAGTCTTTGTTGTAAACGTTGTCCGTTTTCTTTATTGATCAATTTTTATTCATGTGGGAGATTGTTGGAGAAAATGATTTTTTGGTGACTTTAATGTGAAAATAAAGTAGGTCCCACCATTGATTGAGGTGGGATTAAATGAGTTTAGATTCTTTGTAACAAGGTCTTTACACCACAAAAAGAATGACCAAAAATCATTAAGAATTGAATGAGAAATTGTCTCATAAAGTTGGCGTAAATGAGGTATTGGGAATTGTGTATAGCTACCAATCCCACATTAATTGTAGAGGAAAACTTTGATAGGTATTTAAACCTCAAGATTATGAGAAGGGCATGAGCCCTTTGGGGTATCCAAATTTTCCGAAGGAAGAGAGGCATGGATGCTTTAAGGAGGCTTGGGCCAAGTTGATTATGACAAAATTGCCACACACGCGCGTACGTGCCACTCACCCGCCTGGACCGGGCGGGGTCTAGGTCCGTGGATCGTGGATCTTAGGCTTGAGGCTTGAGGTTTGCTGGAATAGGTTAGGTTTGGACTGGGCCAGATTGGTGGTCCACCAATCTAAACTTTTTGGGCCAAGCCTGTTGCAGATATATACATTGGTGTATACAGAATATATATCTCATAGATATAATTGTCCCATCAATTTTGGTCCATTACTCCAGCAATTTTGCAACAGTAATGGCCTTTAGTGGCCAGCTTTCATGGCATTAGATGCTAGCCTTCATGGCTAGAGACTCCTCCTCTCTCCCCATGGTGTATAAAAGGAGACCTATCTCCCCTTTATTTTGTACAAATTTTTTCCTTCCAGAATTATACAGTCAGTCTATTTGTGTCTATAATTTTCTTCCTGTGTTAAGAGAGTGCTGCCATTGTCAGTTTGCCAAAACTAACAGAAGGTGTTTATGCGTTAGCCAATCCAAACTATCTTATCTTGGGAGACAGAAGTCGACGTTTCTCCAGCACCCACGGTGAGACGGTTAATCTGTTTTAAAGACACTGTGGTATCACACAGAATTTGATTTGTTTTCTTGTTTTCAATATTTCAATCAAATATGTGTTTCTGTTAATCATGTTTCATACTCAAGAATGTAATTAATCAAATATGAATTTCTTTGATGTTTTATTATCTAATTGGAGAATCTATTTGTCTGTTTAAATTACACAATTTTAAGTAACAAGCATGTCCTTATAAGTTTTTTCACGTGTGAATCTTTGAATAAAAGAAATTCAAATTTAAATTTATGACTTAAGCACTCTTTTAAAATATATATTTGGTTTTTAACTATTCTATGATGCAGTAATTTTCTAAATTTTAGTTGGAACGATTTGAAGCACAAAAATATTTCCAGTTATAGTGGATCAAAATTTTTTTTTTTTTTTTGGGGGGAGGGGGAATTGTTATTTGTTTTCCATATTAAATAATAACAATAATAATAATAGCATGTCCAACCTTATCCTAACTACTGCTATTTATGGTTACAATTAAGGTTTACTAGGATTAATTTCATACCGTATTTAAAATATATATATATATATATATATATATATATATATATAATATTAGTGGGTGACATACGCAATACGTGTGTAATTTAGATAAATAAGTATAAAAACAAATAATAAAGAAATTAATATCATATTATGTATGTTGTTTAAATGGTAAGGGTATTCTTAATGAAATCTAAGATTCTTGGTTCAAATCTTATTCACGCCTTTGAATAATATTTTTTTATTTTAGGATAGAAAAAGAAAAATCTGTCACGTGGCAAAAGGAGAAGCCGCCACACTATTAGACATCAAGTCATGTGCTCACATATATAATGGGATAGATATATATATATATATATATATATATTTGAACATTGATCCCCCTTTGGTTCATAATAATTTGAACCATTTAGTTTGTAAAGTCATTTGTGTAAATCATTCACATAAAAAATTAGGTCAATTCTTTTTTTTGTATATATAAAGTATCACTTGGTGTCATGAAGCATCTTCTCTCCTTTTGCGAAGTATTTATTTTTCTATTTAAAACAAAACAAAAAGGATAAAGGCAAGGAGTGAGAACCTTAGTATTTGAAGAAATTGCTTTTGTTATTTTTTATTACTGTTAGTTTCTCAGATCTGGATTCCTACCAATCAATTGTTGGAAATTGTAATCCCTATTTTTATTAGAATTTGGGTGGCATGTATATCTATTATATGAATATGCATATCATATTATTTAATAGGTTCTATAAAATTATGTAAAGCTGTAAAATGCATGTAACAAGAAGTTTCTGTGTTTTTATCTTTTGAAAAATGTTTGAGGGCCACAAAAAGTGTGGCTCAAATGGATCAAAACTGCCAAAACGACGGCGTTTTGCGTCGTTTTTACGCCCAAAACGACGTCGTTTTGACAGTTTTGAGCCTTTTGAGCCACACTTTTTGTGGCCCTCTACCATTGCTCTTATCTTTTTTGTGATGTGGCTGAAAGTTTGATGTGTTGTGAGCCACCACGATATTGGATTTATTCCATTCAAATTCCAATTCTGGATTATTTTTTTAGATATTTTTTTGGAAATTGTAGCATTATTGATTATATATTATAATATGCAATGCATGTGTAATTTAAAGTAATAAATAAATAAATTATTTACTATATTTTTTTACAAAAATGATTTGTCCCCCTAAAAATAATCCCCCTAATCCCCTAATTTCCTTTTTTAGAAACTGTTTTCTTTTTTTTTTTTTTGTTTTCTTTTTTTTTTTTTTTTTTTACTTAAAATAGAATTTCGGGGGATTCGGGGCCCCCGGATTCGGGGGATGAATCACTGCCCATTTTTTAAGCTACTGTGGGTGTGTTTGTTTGAACGGACTGGATAAGAGGGGATTGAAATTCACCGGACTATTAGTCCTAGGATACATTATCCCCGGACTATTTGGTTGGACTGAATTTGTATCCTAGGTTTGTTTAGTCATGGGATTAGATGTCAAAAGGACTATTTCGTTGGATATGATATAAATCTTATGTTTGTTTGGGATATTATGGGAAATGATAAATGTTCAAATGACTATTTTACCATTTTCAATTATTTATTAAATAATAGCAATATTAAACATATCTTTAATATTTTAATTGTTTTTAACTAGATTAAATAATTTTTTTTACACAATTAAATAAATTTATTTTTTTTTTAAATTAAATAAATAAAATATCAAGAAAAATATATGTTATTTTTTAATTAAAATTTCAAATAAATTTATTTTAAAAAATAATAATAATTAAATAATGAAATTAAATAAAACATCTATTAAAATTTAAATAATGAAATTAAATGAAATATAAACAAAATTTTAAAATAAAACATTAATAAAATATCTATAAAATATTATTTTAAAAAATTAAATAAATAAAACATCAATAAAAATTAAATAAAATTATTTTATTTTTAAATTGAGACATTTAAATTTTATTAAATATAATACATGATTAAATAATAGAGGGTCAAAATGGTCATTTCACCACCTAATCCCTTATCCCCCTTTATCCCTCCATTGGGAGCATCTATTTACACACACCACTCTCTTTCTATACACATCTTTCACACATAACTTCTCAACACACTCTCTCATTAAGTGTGTGAGAAGAGGGGATATGGTGTGTGCATATAGAAGCTCCCCCCTCCATTTGTATCACACCCCCCATGGGACACAATAGTCCAATAGATTTGGGACTAATAATCCGGTGCCAAAATTTTGAACCAAACAAATTTCACTCCTCAATCCCTCAAAACAAACATCACTTATTTGTAAATCATTCATAAAAAACTAAGGGGTGATTTGAGATGTTTTAAATAAGTACATTTTTTAACTTTTTATAAATAAAAAAAAATGTGTAGAAAAATAGAAAAAGTAGATAGAAAAGTAGAAAGGAAATGTTAATAACATTGATTAATGTAACCCAAATAAGTGTATGCATAAAAAAAAAAAAAGTGTACTTTTTTAATTCATGCGAAACACCTACTATTCATTCAATAATCATAGCCACTTGATTTTATCATCTACATTTTTTATAAAATAAAATAAAATAAAAGTAGATTGTAATTATAATTTTAAAATTTGAATATTTGCATAATAAAATTATACGATTATAATTATGTGATCAATCTAATTTTCTTTATGAATGACTTGTATTTTGATATATGATTAAAATAGAACACGAGTCGAATTTCTTGAATTTTTGTAAATCAAGAATTTCTACTACGCATTGATTGCAAAGTTGTTAGAGCAGTTCTTGAAAAAGATATTAAAAATTATATCCCGCCAGGCTTTTGCCCGGTGGCAAACAATCTTATGTGTTTTTTATTCCAAGATAGAATATATTCGTGGAGATTCAAATTCACTTCCTGATTTTGTCACTCGTGAAATTTCTTGATTTTCTCAATAGTTAACTTTCAACAGCAATCCACCTATTCCTTGCAACAAGAATAGAATTAACTAGAATTTTATCCAACTCCTATTTATCATAGGAAAAACACCAAATTTATTTGGACTAGCAATAGCTGTAACTTTCTATGTCAATCCAACCTATTCCTTGCAACAAGAATAGAGTTAACTGGGTTTAAAGTTGGTTCTCCTGGCTGATGTCTTATGCTATCTGCTATTGTAAAGGACACTTGCTTGATGGTTGGTTATGTTGTTTAATAATATGCCATAACTTTCACTTTAAAAAATAAAAATAAAAAATTCTAGCATTTTAACCGTGGTATGTATGGGTGTTTAAAATTTAATTTTATATAAATGTTGATTTTTTTTTTTTTAAAACAAAAATTTATGTAGTTTTAGGGAGAGGATTCCCTTTCAAATTTGAATTGAAGAGGCATTGTTCAAGCTAGTGCTGTGGGATACACTACATGTCCTATTTCAATGATATGAATTATTCATTTTTAAGACTTTTTATATGTATTACCTACACACAAAATTAGATCGATCCAATAGTTATAGCATATTTATTTTATCGTGTTTGCCTTTTGAAAAAAATGAATAGAAAGTGTAATTTTGAAAATAAACTATTCATGTTTTTAAGATAAACATGATAAAATAAATATGCTATAATTATCGGATTGACCAATCTTAAAAAATAAACTGTTTAAATTATCGAAATGAGATCTTTAGTGAGCCCCACAGGTTTGAATAGCACTTCTCATGTCCAAACTGGAAAGAATTCCCTCCCTAGGTTTTGGTTCCAAAAAAAGAAATTTTAGTACAATTTTAACATCATCCTTATTTTGTATTTTTCCTATTTTTAATAGAGAAAATTAGTGATAAATCTAATTTAAGGAGGGTGTAAGGCATTAGATCCAGTGAATATTTTTTGTTAGTGAGAAGTCTATGTTTTGTAAAATAGTTTGATGATAACTCCTAGAAGACATTTTGCTTTCAATTTTATCCATTGACTTTTTTTTATCTATTTGACTTTTTGTTAACTATCTGTTTAAATTTATATCTATCTGTTCAAATTTTTTGACTATCTGTTCAATTTCTTCCCCTATCTGTTCAAATTTTCTCCTATTCAATTTTTTCCCTTAATTCTACTTATCTGTTCAATTTTATATCTATTTTTTCAAGTTTTTCTCCTCAATTCTATCTATTTGTTCAAAAAATTTTACTATCTGTTCAAATTTTATTTTAAATTCTATCTATCTGTTCAAATTTATATTTACTACAGATCAATCAACAACAATAACACTTCTCTTACTTCTTATCTCTCTCTTTCTCACTCTATTTGTAGGAATGAACCCAAAAAAAAAATAAATAGAAAGAAAGAGCACCAATCTGTTTCATCATCATCATCATCATTATCAACAACAACAACCAACAGATAATAAAAGGAAAAAAAAATACGCAAATTTATATCTACCTATCCAAAATACAAAAAAATAAATAAATAGAGAGAGAGAGAGAGAGAGAGAGAGAGAGAGAGAGAGAATGACGATGCGGGAGTGCAAAACCCTAACTCTTTGGATCATCAACAACATTTATCATCATCATCATCAACAGCAACAACAACAATACACAGCACAACACAACACAACACAGATTAACAAGTAAAAAAAAAAAAGGAAGAGATAGTTAGAAATATAAAAATGGCCCACGGCCTATGGGCAGCCCGGGGTAGGCCTGGGCGGTTTGGGCCTGAGCCTGGCCCATTTGGGCCTGAGCCCAGCCCGAGACCCTGAGCTTAGGCTTGGGCCATCATTTTGAAGCCTTTCTCGGCTCGACTGGCCTGACACATCAGTCTGCTTAAGCCTCACTCAAGGCCCAATGTCTTTTTTAGTGGAAAATAATTAAATTTTGATAGAAAAATATTTAAAAAACAAAAAAAAAATGTTTAGGCCCGTCCAAGCCTGAGCTTAGGCCCCAGGCCCACCAACCCGCCCAAGACCTAAATATCCCCTAGACTTGGGCCTAATTTTTTTATCCGTGGATCAGCTCGGTTTGGCCCAAAGTTTGGAAGGAGCCCGTAAGGCTCGACATGGGCCAAGCTGAGCCAAATTTACACCCCTAGAGATAGTGAACCAAGAAAAACCCACCCCTACTCCTCATTCTCTCTCTCCTTAAAATCCAATCGAAACTTTGGTGAGTTCATTATCTCTGTTCTTTTTATCATCCTTTAAATTAGAGATCGTACTCAAGCTTTTCAGATGTGGCGACGATTCGGTAGGTTGGATCATGATAAAGCTTGATGCTACATCATTCTTGTTCTTCTTTGAAGATAAGGCAGTGTTGAAAGCATTGAGATTGAATTCGAAATGCTTCAGAGATTCAATCGATAATCGATTACGTCTTGTGATAATCATCTTGATCGAAGAGACATGTTTAGAGATGTTCATGGTGGAGTCAACGATGGCAGAGGAAGTGGTGGTGATGAAGTGAAAGAGAGATTTCTCTCTCTCTCTCTCTCTCTCTCAAATCTAGTCAATTCTATAACAATTCATCCAAAATGCAAAAGTCACCACGAAAGAACAATGAAAATAAAAAAATAAAAAAATTAATTCACAATAATCTCATAAATTCAATTCATTTACCTCATCTCTGCTTTGAGGCCAATGTTGTCATGACCCGAACCCGCCTCTAAGGGTTAAGGACATAACCGGCCAGTAATCCTGAGATTACCTACGGCCTCGATACGAAACAGACATAACTTATCAGAGTAAAGGGGCCAAACGGAAGTAAAATTTTAAAAACTTTGTCCATAGAGCTGTGCTTATGTGCACACCAAAACAACCATACTCATATATGTTAATAACCCACATCAAAAGTGCGGTAGTACAAACTTCTTTACAAACAGGATCATCTAGACTGGGTCAACCCATAGCATACTAATACAAATATACACAAAATCCTTGCCAACGGAACATAATAAAATACGTAACAAAATGGCAAGGTCGGTCTCGTGCGTGAGACACAAGGCTGACTTCTCACAAAACTCCTGCTGTTCCTGGCTAACTTCACTGGGGCTGGGGTTGACCTCGCTTGTTCACCTACAATTACATGAATGAGCGTGAGCGAATGCCCAGCGAATAATATCAAATAAACGAGTTACATAAGCAATTATTGGAACAGTACAACAAACGGCCTTCGGCCCAATCATTCATGTCAATCGGCCTCTGGCCCAATCATTCATTTCCATCGGCCTCTGGCCCAATTATTCATTTCCATCGGCCTCTGGCCCAATTATTCATTTCCATCGGCCTCTGGCCCAATTATTCATTTCCATCGGCCTCGGGCCCAATTATTCATTTCCATCGGCCTCGGGCCCAATTATCCATTTCCATCGGCCTTTGGCCCAATTATTCATTTCCATCGGCCTCGGGCCCAATTATCCATTTCCATCGGCCTTTGGCCCAATTATTCATTTCCATGAATCTACACAGAAGTAACAATTGGACAATAGCATACACATATCTTGTAAGCTATTACTCAAGTGATCGGTTGATTGGTTCGCCCTGGAACTCGACCCTACACATGCCATGAACAAAAAGGGTCACTAACAATTTAATCCGTTCTTTAATTCAATATTCCTCTTTAGGCTTTATTCTTATCTCATTAACTCATTTACAATGCTTAATATATGCCTAAGAGTGCTTGCAAGTGAAAGAGAACGGAAAACAGAACACAGAATGCACAAACAGGATTTCAGAAAAATAGGGTCCCCGCTCGAGCATGGACTCCCCCGCTCGAGCGGACCCTTAAGCCCACAAAAGTACTGGTTACCTCAAATTCCCGCTCGAGCGTGAACTCGGCCGCTCGAGCGGACTTCCTGACTACATAGCTCCCCGCTCGAGCGTCAACTTCCCCGCTCGAGCGGGCACCATGTTTGTCAAAGATGCTGGGAGCTCGATTTCTCCGCTCGAGCGGCACTTCCCCCGCTCGAGCGGACATCAAAAATCTGGGAATTCCAGGTTGTGTTCTTGAGCCCAAATTCAATTTCCCAGCCACAATTCTTGCATGCAATGGCTCAAATCTCATGTATAATCATGCTAACATGGTATAGACCCAAATTACAACTCAATGAGGCTCAATTTCACAAATAAGTCACATGCATGCCCCAAAACCCATTCCAATATGGTAAAATCATGCATTCAAGCTCATCTCTTAATTATTCAAACATGCATGCTAATTTTTGACCTCATTTCCAAGCCAAACAAAGCAAATGGTGTTCATTCTCATGGAATACAACAAAAACATGTTTGCATGTAAGATTTAGCACCTTCACTTCCATGTTCAACTCAATACATGCTAGATTATGCAATTCTACAACCATTACATACATGCATGCCTTCATTGACCATCAAATGGACACAAACAACTCAATTTTCTCAACATCAAGCTAACTCATGTTCTTGATCATCAAATACACTTGAATTTACACATTTACAACAAAAATCCATGAGTTCACTTACCTAGGAGCTTTAATCTTCCAAGCTCTAGTCAATTTGAGCCAATTCTTCAAAATTTCCAAGCTTTAAGCCAAATTAGCACAATTCCTCTCCCTTTCTCTCACTATGGCCGGCCCTCTCTTGTCTGAGTTTATCATCAATCAAAATGAGGCTAAGGAGAGAGAGATTGAGTGTTTAAAGCTTTGACAACAAAACCCACTAAGGCCAATATTATAATAATAAAGTAGTTGGGTTCTAATTCATCAATTTAATCGATTTAATTTGGCCCAAATCATTTTCAATTAAATTTCACCGTAGGCTCTAAAAATTATGCCGACCACAATGGCGTAACCAATTTCGGGTTCGGTGGCCGATAAGGCCCCTCAATTTAATTTCCAAGGCAGATTATTCAAACAGGTATTCCTACGGTGAACAAATAGAACTCCAAAATCACATAGATTCACATAATGGCAAACATAATCATATCAAAATATATAATCACATACGTATTAGGAACCAATTAACATAATACAGAACAGGGGTATCACAAATGTATCCTTAGCTTGTACCCCTTTGGTCTTGGCAACAAACAATTTAAGACCTTCTCTCTCTCAGGACAATGTTACTTGAACCCCTCCATTCTCTTCATCAAATTCAACCTCAAAATCGCATCCACATTATCTAAAAAAGGAATGCACTCTCTCATACTCTCATCACACACTTCAAACTTCTCAACCTTAACCTTAGCCCTATTCCTAAAATCATCATCATCACTCTATCTTCCCTCTCTTTCGTTCGTGTTCTCATTCGCATTTGCGATGCTTTCAATTACACTCGGATTGAACTCTCCGACCACGAAATCATCGGTCATGAGGCCGTTCTCATCCACAATCCTCGTTCTCTCCACCACTAGAGACGGCGACGACAGCCTCACCGTTCATAGCGGAGGAGGAGAAGAAATGTTGGGATTGGTGATGGTAGAGAAAGAGAAGTATATGGTTAGTAGGAGTCGGAGAAAAGTTTGGCAAGGAAGAAGAAAGAGAGAGAGAGAGAGAGAGAGAGAGAGAGAGAAAAGAATGAGAGAGTGACCATGCACTATCATGTCGGAGTGGCGATAGAGGAGGAAGAGATTGGCAGAGAGAGATCGAATATGACGATGATAATGATGGTCTTTGGCAGTTAGAGTTTCTTACTCATCGGTCTAGATTGAAGCAAATAATGCTAAAGGTATACTGTTAGGGTTTCTTAATGATGATTGAAGTTAGAAAAGGATATCGGAGGAGGGCGGGGCAGTGGAATAGTGGCGGCGGATCAACGAGAAAGTAGTGATGGCAGAGGAATAGTAACGTTAGCAGCGAAATGGAGACAGTTAACAGCGAAAATGAAGACGAGAGAGAGAGATCTGAGTTGAGAGATATGAGAGAAATTCAAGACATAAAATGCGTGAAAGTTTGAAGGACAGTATGGTCATCTTGAAGAAGCTTGTCCTTATGGACAAAAAGTTTTAGAGCGTGGATATTTGGGCATACATATTCAAAATTGGATTTATAGACCGAGATCCCTTTTTAATATGGAGGATGTTACAGGACTGAATGGAGATTGTCAGCTATTGGAGCAATTGTGGAGGCTTTTCCCAAAATAAGCCTTTTTTGCATTGTATTTCCCAAACTAGGCCAACTTCTGACGGAATTCCAAAACTAAGTTAAAGCGCCATTCCGATTCGCGCTTTTACTGTTAGGAGCGCAAAATTAGATGAACAGGAAAATCGCTATTACAAATAGCGATTTTGATTAAGAACTCGCTCTTACAAATAGCGCTTATAGCGTTAATTTTTTTTCCAGAAGAAAACGCTGTTAAGAACAGCGCTTTTAACACAAAATTTTTTTCCACAAAAACGCTATTACTAATAGCGCTTTTAACAGAAATTTTTTTTGAAGAAAACGCTATTTCTAATAGCGAGTTCACTTAAATGAAAACGCTTTTTCAATCAGCGTTTTTAACAGCCCTTATATTTACGAAGCCCCCCCTCATTTGCATACGTTTTTCAGACTTAGGTTTTTCGGCTCTTGCTCTCCATCTCGCTCTCAGCTCACTCTCCATCTCTCAGCTCAGCTCGGAGCTCTCTGCTCTCGGTCTCTGCTCTCTGCTCTCACTCTCTGTCTGTGCTCTCTCTCTCTCCGTGGTATGACATTAACCCTAATTTTATGTATTTAGTTTTTGTGTTTGTGAAAATGTGAATGTGTTGTATTTTTCTGTCAATGTTAGGGTTTTACATGTGAATTATTAAATGTGTTAGGGTTTTATCATTGTGGTTATGAAATTAGGGTTTGGAATTTTTTGAAATCAGAAATCAGGGTTTGGAAATCAGAAATGCGAATGCTTTTGAATTTGTGGAATTTTTTTTTGCTTTTGAATTTTTGGATGTTGCTTGTGAATTGAATATGGTTATGATTGTTTATGCTTTATCAGTGTGGTTGTGGTTATGAAATTAGGGTTCGATATCAGATTGTTCACATTATTAGGATTGTTCAAATTAGGATGACATTTTAGGGTTCACATTATTAACGGTTCTAATGCTTTTGAATGTTTATGCTTTTGAATCATAAATCAGGTTTGGAATTTTTTTAATTTTTTGAATTTTTTAAATAAATCATAAATATGAGAATTGAGAATTGAGAATTGAAATTTGGAATGATGAAATTCGTAAATCATAAATTCATATAATTGATAATTGTTAATGTCATATTATGAAATTCATAAGGTCTGTAATGACACAAGTTTGAGCATATCAAATTAACTTATATTTTCCATAAATCTGAACAATTACATCACCAGGTTGAACAAGTTGAGACACAAATATATAGTTGACAAAATACAAATTGAATTAATGTTTCACCTCTACAGTTCCTTCAACCCTGGAAAACAAAAATTGACAAAAAATTAGAGGGTTGCTTTTATTTGTGACTTCTGCAAATTTTAATGTTTATTTTAATGTTTATTTTACAAGTAGAATTCGATATATGTATATTGTTGATATTTTAATATTTATTGTTCATTGAAGCAAGTATATGGCAACTGTTCCAATTATCTTTTACTGGGGGGAAACATAATTCGGGATCCCGATGAAGGTGTGTCATATGATGCTGAGCCGAAAGGGATATATAGGGCGCAACTTGGCACCACACTTGGCAATTTGGAGGAGATGTTTATGTCCAAGGTCGCAAGTTATGGGGAAACAGTCCGATTGATCTTCAAATGTAGATATCCTTATCGCCAGTGGCAAGCAACCAGCAAATACAAAATATTACCGATAAATGACGATGAGGCGTTGAACACTGTTTTAAGTATCGGTGGAAATTTCGAACCACCAAATTGTTTGGAAGTGTACATTCAGAAAGAGGTTGTACAGAATCTTCCGAATATAACACAGATGGATTCGCATCCGTTCACTACATTGCTGACACATGGGATTGACACGACAGCATTTCAGTCTCCTATGTATGAATCAAATGAATGTTCTGCAGCTGGCTACACACAACAGACATTTCATGGCTATGGTGGAGAATCAAGTTCACGTGGTGGATATGAGACTGAAGGTGCCAAAAGCACGTTCTGTTGAGATCCAAAAGAAAGATCCTGAAAATGTTGATCGACTATGTCAAAGACTACAACGTGAGATTTCTCAAATGGGTCGTAGGTTGGCCCGCGATATGCAGCTACTCATAGTTAAGAAGGATGCCCAGAAGAACAGAACAGAACCAGATGTTGCGGCTATCAAGGGTATCATGGAGGATCCTGAACTTGTCTCTGACACTGAGCTTTCGGATTGTTCAGACTCTGAGCCACCTGCCGATTTAAGCGCGAATTAGGTGTTAATGTCTACACTTCGGCAATATAACAACTTGCATTAATATTTAATGTCTGTGTTAGAGTAAGTATAACTGTTATGTTATGTTATGTTTATGCTTAAGTCTATGTTTATGTATTGTGTCTGTCAAATGTTACGGCTATTAATATGCAATATTAGGTCATAAATCAGGTGTTTGATTGTGTAACTGTTATGTTTATGTATTGTGTGTTCAGTTCAGGGTGTCCAGGATGTATGTAATGTGTGTTCAGTTCATGGTGTCCAGAATGTATTTTTGTGGGAGAATTATGTCTGTACTACCTATGTAACTGAAAACTATTACATTTGCAACTTCAGTTATGTTGTTTTCATGCCTATATGAGTATTTAGTAAAATACTGACTTCGGCAATATTATGTATTAAGTATTATTACAAAAATGTTGACAAAATTTATTTTAGGAGCTCTCGATGTGGCCTTCGTCTTCTTGGCCTACTCCGCGGTGGTCTTCGCGTCTCACTCTTCGTCGTTGCTTGTCGAGCTGCACAGTGTGTGGGTGTGCTTCGGACTGTAGAGCATGCATATCACATTCTAACCCATAACAAAGACGAAATAAAAAAATAAATTTTCTAAATGAAAACGGGTACAAAACGATTTTACTAAACTGGTTTACTAAACTGGTTTTCTGAATTACATTCTCACTTTCTAACCCAAAACTAAGACAAAATAATAAATATATATGTATGTTTAAATGAAAACGGCTTTCGTAAAGCCAAAATAATTTTCTAAATAAAACCTTCTAACCCAAAACAAAGACAAAAGAATAAATATATATGTATGTTTAAATGAAAACGGCTTTCGTAAAGCCAAAATAATTTTCTAAATAACACCTTCTAACCCAAAACAAAGACAAAAGAAAAAAAAAATTACATGAAAACGATTTTAGTAAAGCCAAAAAAAAATTATTAATTACATTATCACCTTTTAACCCAAAACAAACACAAAACAATAAACAAAAAAAAATTTACATAAAAACAACTTCAGTAAAGATGAAAAAAAAAATTGAATTACATTTTCTAAATCAAAACAAAAACAAAAGAAAAAATAAAAAATTTAACATGACAACGGCTTCAGTAAAGCCAAATAAATGAACATGATTGGCTTAATAATATCTAAATGAATATGATTTTAAAATTATATATATGAAAAATAGTATGTAAAATTAATATATGAAAAGAGGTTTTTTTTCATATTATGTAAAATTTATGAATTACACATTCTAAACCAAAACAAAAACAAAAGAGAAAAAAACATATTTTAACATGACAATGGCTTTAGTAAAGCCAATTTCAATTTTATACAGTGTAAACATGTGGCCCATTTATGTTTTTTTCTTTTGTTTTATATTGTAAATAGCGTTTATTTCCAAAAAAGTTTCTGTTAAAAGCGCTATTAGAAATAGCGTTTCTTCCAAAAAATTTTCTGTTAAAAGCGCTATTAGTAATAGCGTTTTTTTGGAAAAAAATTTGGTGTTAAAAGCGCTGTTCTTAACAGCGTTTTCTTCTGGAAAAAAATTAACGCTATAAGCGCTATTTGTAAGAGCGAGTTCTTAATCAAAATCGCTATTTGTAATAGCGATTTTCCTGTTCATCTAATTTTGCGCTCCTAACAATAAAAGCGCGAATCGAAATGGCGCTTTAACTTAGTTTTGAAATTCTGTCAGAAGTTGGCATAGTTTAGAAAATACAATGCAAAAAAGGCTTATTTTGGAAAAAGCCTCGCAATTGTGATTGAGATTTGATAGAGATTGTCTTGTTTTTTGAGCAGGATAGAGAATAGGGCTGAGCAAGTAATCCGTAAAATCCGTAATCCGATCCAATCCAGTCCAATCCGATAGGTTTGGATTGGTTTTTTGAATCCGCGGTTCGGTTCCGGATTGAAGCATTAAAAATCCGTAGTCTACGGATTGGTTCCGGATTGAACCTCACGGTTCCGGATTGGAACCGATCCGGACCGTATACAAATAGTCTATATTTTTATTATACATCCTCCCCCATAGTATCTTCTCTTAATTCTATTTAAATCTAAACTCAAACCTAAAACTGTATAATATCTTCTTTATTACTTTTGTTTGTTGGTTTTTAGTTTTAATTTGTAATAGTTTAAATACTTATAGTGAAACCAGTTTTCTTATAGTTGTTTAAATTTTAGAACAGTATGTCGCTATAGAAAAAATATGTTGCTATTGTGGAACTAATATAGCGCTATGCTTATATTTTTATAAAATTAAAGTGTTATATATATATTTTTGTTATTTAATTATGTGAATCCGTGGTCCTAAACCGATCAAATCCGTATTTAAATGGATTGGTTCGGATTGGTACCATGATTTAAATGGATTGGATTGGTTCTAATTTTTTAGGAACCGTAGATAACGAATTGGTCTTGATTTTATTCCAATCCGGTCTAATCCGGACCATGCTCACCCCTAATAGAGAAGACAATCAGGTGGCTCACAAGTTGGCTCAGCTTGCTTTGAACGTGGTTGGTGAGATAGTCTGGATGGAAGAAGTTCCCCTATGTGTTTCCTTTCCTGTCATAACAAAAATGTATGGTCCTCCTAGGTAATTTATGTTTGTCTTTCTTCGCCTTCTGTTGGCTTTTGGCCACTAGCAAAAAGTAATAATAAAATAAAATAAAATAAATTATGGAGGACGTGCCTATCCCATTTAGGCCTCGTTTCGAGATTAAATATTTTAGTCAAAAATTAAAAAATTATTATAAATTGTCACATCACTTTTTATATTTTATTTTATGTCTCTATACATATTTTCATAAAAAAAATTAAAAAATTACTAAAATAATCTGTTTTCATATAAAAAAATTGCTACTATAAGTCTAGTGTGGTGTAGACTACTATCCCCATGATGTTTAAATCCCATAACAGATATATATACAGAAATAGATATATCTGTATAAATAAATGTTGTTGACTCTTTCACTTTTGGAAACTACCACAATATAGATCTATGTTGAGAAGTAAGCTAAAAGTGAGTTTTTTTTAGTTTTATTTTTGTTAGTTTTTTTTTTTCAAAAAATGTGTAAAAAAAAAAAAAAAAAAAAAGGAGGTGATATGATTCAAAAAAGTGAAAAAGTTAAAGCCGACTTTTAACCCAGTTGACAAAATAGGCTGTAATTTTAATTGAATTAACTAATGGTATTTAATTGAATTAGCTATTGAAAATTTAATTAACTAATGTTATAATTTAAATTTCACCGTATCTTACTTCAACAAAGGGAATGCCAATGACCAATTGGGCTACTTGGTAGACACTCCCAATTAAGAGATCATCATCCAATCCTAGTTAAAGGTTATGATTGATTTTTTTATTCTTATTATTATTTTTTTTAAGAAATTACAAATACACTTTTTAAAATTTATTTAAAATATGAATTGTTTATTATAATTTGAAAAAATTATAAATACCTACTGTTAAAATCTTTTATTTAACAAAATTAACTGAAAAAATTAAATTTATAATTGCTTTCCTATATAATAATAAAATTACATGAATAATTGAAATATATTTCTGACAAATTATTAATTAAGTTGATAATTTATTAATAAAAAAGTTCGAAATTAAAAATGTCAAGGGAGTGGTTATATTTTAATCAAATTTTAAAAAGTGTATTTATAATTTATTTATTTATTTATTTTGACTCTGGTTTGGTTAGCAAGTTTGCAAAATGACCCTTCCCTTGTCGCTTATTCTTCATGAAGTGAAAGAGCTCAAATAATCTGCCTTGAGAGAAGGCTGATTCTCTCTCTCTCTCTCTGTTTGGTTGCGAAGAACAAACACAAAGAATGCCAGAAAGCGAAACCACTTCACAGAATTTGTGAACGAAAGGTAAATAACATTTCTCATCGTATGTAGTTGTTTTAATTGGGGTGTGGAAACTTGCAAAGGAAGTTGCTGGAACATGATTACGTTAATGCTGTTTGGAGAGAATGAAAAGTCCCAAGAAAGTGGTGCCCAAAGTTGAATTTACACGACGATTCCATCTATAGATAATAATCACGAGAACAATTGCATTGTCTGCTTTCAATTGGAATGTCATGGAAGCAAATCGATTCACTAGTTTCAATTCCATGTATAAATCATATTAGCTGTTGGCACTTGTGATGTGTGTGCGCAATTCAAATAACTAGCAATAAAAATTAGGATAAATTATAATAATAGTCCTAAAGTTTAACACCTTTTTTATTTAAGTTCCCAAAAGTTTCAATTTTGTCAGTAAGTTCTAAAAATATTAAATTCAAATCAATTTAGTCTCGAAGATAATATAAAAATAGAATATAAGCCTAAATGTCATATAAAATTGTGATAACTCAGATTTTAATTTATTGTTAACTTAATTATTCTTTGCACGTGTGTTTTTATAATTGGTATATTTCTCTTAAACTGATTAATTATAGTTGCTTATATAGGTCCTCTTTTATTTCTATTGTACTATTATTTATTTCTTCTAATTAGCAATTATCCAATTATTTGATTTTTTTGCTATTTCTAATATTATTTTATATTTCATTTCATTATTCCAAAAATGTTATATGTAGAAGAGTTTATGCTTCATGTGTTGCAAAATCAGTACTCTAATTTTTAGTTTTTGCCAGATGGGGAGGAAAGTGTATAACCTTTTTTTATTGATATCTAGTCTTGTCTGTAGAAGAGTTTTTTTTTTAAAATTTTTTTTTCAATTATTGAATACGACTGTTTCTTTCATCCTATTTCAAGGGATATAATATAATCTAGTTGCAAAGAGTGGGAGGCACACTGCTGTCCTGAAAAGCTATGTTACATGGAATTGTGTATGGGTGTTGGGTATCTGAAGGTCAGATCCATCAAACCTCAAATTTAAGAGTACGTGGACTCAACAAAAAAATCTCATATTTTTTTATATTTTAAATTTAATATATTATGTGATATAAAATGGTGTTATAAGTAATGTACAATGTCAAAAATGCATTTTACTCATTTTATAGCAATTATACAACATATATATAGGTACAATGATGGTGTTAAATACAAATATATAAGAAGTGTTCAATGGAAAGTATTAAACACATATCCCACACCCTTATCCAAGTGTTGACATGGATATTTGATTTATTTTGAAGAGTCTGTGTAACATAGCTGAAAAGGCAGATTTGTGATGTTGACACTAATATTGTTGAGAAACCAATTCTATGTCCGTTTCCTAGGTATAAGAAATATGAAGGTGTTATGGAATCTATGCGTCGCATCGCATCCAATAGATTTGATTTGACCTTGCTGATACTCTAGTCAAGGAAAAAAGTGAGGATCAGGATAGCAAAATCAATTATTACCCGAGCAAATGAACGCGTTAACCTCCCATTGGTGGATTTTGAATAACCAAAGCATACATACTTGATATGGTAACTGAAGTCCCTAAATTGCTAATCATATATTATACACAACTATGCATTCATCTCTTCCTTGGTTAAATGTTATTTAATTTTTTAATCTAGATCAATGGACAAACATTTATACTCTAGCTTCAAGCCAAACAATGTTTATTTTAGCGTCAACACCATTTGGTTTGGGAGCAAGAATTATGGTGAATATCTTATCCTCACAACACTTTCAAATTTTTTCTTTTGGGTTACAGTGGAGGCTATAGGCTGGGGGAGGGGAAAGTCTTGCCTATGGCAAGGTTTAACCCCCTTGACGTCTTAGTGAGGTGCAAGGGTTCTAGCCAATTGAGCTTGCCCCAGTTGGTTTACTTTCAAAATTTTGATTATTAATGGCTACCAGGAACTTGTCATGGGTTGGATTTCTACTATTTTTGTCGCAATATTTTTGCTTAAATATTTGAATTGACACTTTGAAAATTACTTAATTGCATACAAATTTATAAAGCTCAACATAAGATAGTAGAGGTGACATAGAGATATAAATTGAATTAATTAGTAAAAATAGACAATTGTCCTATTCAACCCTCATTGAGTATATTTACAAGATGTCAAGTCGTTTCTATTCTTGCTTGTTAATTTGGTTCTTGGTACTAAACATCCACAAACACAAACCATGACATAGTTTTGGTTTGGTGCACTGGTAAAAACTCAGGCTGTCAAGTGTCAGAATGTGGGTTTGTATTTAGGGCAGCTGCTTTGTGCAATAATACGATTGTTAGGTCTTGACAAAGCGTACCACTCCCAGTATCTGGAGTTGGCAGGAACAACACTGGATAACTGCCTTCTTTGTTTTATGTGTATACTTATTTAAAAAGGGTAAAAATTATTAAAACCACTATGCAAATGTTTGGACATTTTTTGTGCATTTGGAATAATATTATGAAAGCTCCATCTGAATGGCTTAAATCTAAACTAAATGACTGAACCAAGTAGATTGGTCTAAGTCTAAATTAAATGAATAACCTAAAAATAAGGGACCTGATTTTTCTCCTGTTCTTTGTTCACAGGATTTAAAACTGTTCTTGCCATTGCATGACATGGTATTTATGTGTGTTTTGTTTTTTGGTTGCTTTAATTAAAATGGCAAATATGGTCTGTAACTATTGTAGGTAAGCTTTGAGAAGACATGGTACTTATGTGTGTTTTGTTTTTTGGTTGCTTTAATTAAAATGGCAAATACAGTCTGTAACTATGGTAGGTAAGCTTTGAGAAGCTGCATCAAACTAGTTATCATTGCATCTAGAAGGTTATAGGCTTATGATTTGGTCAACTTGATTAGAGCAATTTGGTGTTGCAAGCCAATTTAATCTTATAAATGCTTTAGTAAAGAAGTGATCAAAATTTTGTGGTGCAAAATACCTACAAAACTTGAATTATAGCTTGCAAGCTTATGATGCTATGTGTCACATTGTACTCAGGGATTTCTTGTCCGTTTATTGTTTATTTATTATGAAGTCATCTGTTATTTTGAATATGGCCTGTCATTTAAAGTGCAAGGAAATTCAATTATATGTGGGAAGTCAATTTCAGGATGCCAAAAAATGAGTGGCTAATAAGACCTATTCTTTGTGTTCAACTCTGAGTCCTTTGAGTGGACATATCTTGTTTTACGTTTTGTTAGAAGTCGAAATATTAAGTGTCCAATGTGAATGACAAACTGTTGGCTTCATTCCAGAATACGTTATTAATATTACTACTATGCAATGAGTATTATTCAAGAATAAGTCTATTTTTGAAGGAGAATTAGAGAATAGAAAAAGCAGGTAAATATGAATGACTTTTCCAAAATAATATTTTACTGAAGGAAATGATAAAAAGGCAAAAATCTATTAAGAAGTCTAAAGTTTAGTATTGCTAGGTATTCCATTAGGCCACCTGAAGTCCAATCGGTCTTTAGAGTTATATGCTTTTAACACTTTGTGCAGGTCTCCTTGCCTGTCTTTCAACTCTGTTTATAAATTTCTGAGGTGATATTCTGGACAGTCAACCATTCAGAGGCAGATCAGAAAAAAGAGAGATATAAAAATGGTCTTGTCGACTCATCCAAAGTACCCAGAGAAATACAAGAGCAAAAATTTTCATCTCACTTCAATTGAATTTTAATAATTATTCTTCTTTCTACTACAATCACTTTAACAGCCCACTCTACACCTCACAGACCCAATCTAATGAAGACTAAACTGGGTGTACTTCAGAAAAAAAGGAAATAAAAAAATTACATTTTGAGCACTCTTTTACTCACTCTCTCACTCAAAAGAACAAAATGGGAATTGCAATCATTTAATTACAGTAAGATTTTCCTTTCTCTTTCTGTGTAAAATTTAGAATAGAAAAGGTGAAATTTCAATCCGTTGGCTGCCACAGGAAATGAAAATCGGATCTCTGGCGGAGGAGCGGTGGTGGATCCACATCGGATATGTTGATGTTGAAGGACCAGGACATCTCTTCCATTGAGAAAGGTATGCTGTAAAATTGCAATTTTATTAGTAAAAGTTGCTGTTGTCGTTAATGTCCATTTATTCTCTAATTTTAAGTTGATTACCTTGAGTCCACATCAAGCAAGAAGGAGTTATTTGGCATACTAATTGATTCTTCTGCCATTAGTGCCCTCATCTTGCCAATTACCTGAAGGCCAGCCAGTATCATTAAGGTCTCAGCTAGCATTTGCGAATGTTTATTTAACTCAACTGACATAAGAAAAATATTGCATTTTGATACATATATATATGTATAATTTTTTTATACATTTGTCAGTCTCTCTTCTTTTAATAAGCTTATGCATTGTGTTAGAATAGTTAGAGTTATTAATCAAACCTACACCAGCAGCATATTTTTATATGAAGACACATTACAATATGACCATAGTACCCTCAACTAATAAAATGATAACATAATAACATCTAACCATTCTAACACATTGCAATACAAGTTAATCTTTTTTAGCTAGGTATAATACAAGTTAAAACATAGCATATATACTGAGATAAGGATCGCTAGGGGACAGCGGCTTAGGCCTTGTTCCCCCAATGAAGAGTCTCCAGTTCAAGGCACCTCAACTTACTAATCTGAAAAAAAGGAGTTTATATATATATTGAAATAGGATAAGGAAATAATTAATAGTTTTTACAAAAAATAGATTTTAGCATAACATTAATACTTTGCCTGTTTGTTTAAGGCTGCAATTAGTATTATATTTTTTTAATAGGGTTAATTACACCAAGACCCTCCTAAAAACACTTTACCCCCTTCATCTATAATCTTGAGAATGTACGGTTTTTATAGTTGAGAGCTCAAAATGTACGGATTTATAGATGAGGGATAAAGTGATATTCATCAATTTTACTTAACCAAGTGATCATAGTGCCAAGAGCCCCTTTCTTTCTTCTTTGCCTACTCTATAATGATTCAAAATCCCACTTGTGAGGAAAAATATACTCCGATGTCATTTTTTTGGTTGGTGACTTCATTGCAAATTATAGAATTTGTATTTGGTAAGCTTAGTTCAATCACCTAAGCAATTCTGTGATTGAAGACAAGGACTCAAGCATAGTACAACAGACTATGGTTGAAAGATAAACACCCATTCATTACATTCATATCATATAGGTTGTTTTTTATCCTTTTTAGCATAGTTGGATTTGTGTATTTTTGGGTTCATGACCATATATATTTTAATTTTGGACTATAAGCTAAATTAGTTAATGGACTTGACTTTAATATTGATTTAATACCTCCATTTTGAGTTGGTTGAAATGAATTGACCATCAGTAGCTTGTTCGTTCGAATGCACCCTTACCTTGTTTGAATGAGTGCTAAGTTTCATTTGATTGTAACTTCTTGCGCATATTACATATTCTTCCCTTCAAAGTTCTTGGTAATCTTTGATAGAGGATAGAGTTATTGGTAATTCAGTGGTTAAAATCTATAGTAAATGAGAGTAAGAATTGATTCCTTGGATAAGCTCTACATTCATATAGATTAATGCATGTAGATGCATCTGTGGCTTGGTGTTGAGGATCATGTTCGTTTGAATTTGTGATTATGGGATGCTAGCAGGGATAGCAGACCTAAAGAGTTTCAAGGAAGATTGGAATAGATTGTTGAAGATTAGAACTACAGAACTCCTTATGAGATTTGAGTAGGTAGGATCTTTGTCTGGATCTAGTGCATATGTATACTTGATTTGCTAGTTAGTGGATTGAAGCACTACGAAATTTTTACCTTCACTTTTTGATGGGGTTTTCTCATTATAAATCTTTGTCTCTTGTGTGTGTGATTGCTTATTTCACACAAGGCAGATTATTTAGCTCTTGTAGTTGCATATCTATGCAATATAGAATCACTCAAGGTGGTGGTCACAAGAGGTTTTCAATTCTTGAGCTCTTTGATCTCCTTCACATTACCATACATGTCACCCATATTAGGAACATTATAGAATGAGGGTACTTCATCCATTAATGAACTCCACCCACTACCCTCATCATTTGGAGCCGTTGCTTGGATATTTGAACTAATTTCATGGCATTCACAATAGCTTTGTCACGCCCCGATTTCAAATATTAATTAGCCGGAAACTAAGGGTTGGTTTGGGATGTTCTAAAAAAGTGCACTTTTTGACTTATTGGCTTATATGGGTTGGGTTTGGGTTGGGTTTGATGTGATGTGTTAGAGAGGTGACGTGATTTAAATAACATGATGTGACTTAAATAGATAGTGACTTTTTGACTTTTTGTATTATTTAGTAGATGCCAAACTTGGCCTTAACCTAAGTGTAGACATCCTATTTTTACTAGCCCCAAGACTTAGGTATTTGGATGCTCCTTGGTGATGAAACTATTATATTTCCAATGCTTTGGCATGTTAGGGCCACTGTTGAGCCTGCTAGACCATTTTTCATCCCTTGAGTCCATTTCTCTCAAAAAACCGTTTTATTTGATCAAAATTGCATTTTCAAACATCTTTCCAAAAGGAGACATAATATATGCTCGGTCAACTTCGGATTGTCAATTTATGAAGAAAGACTTATTTTAGGATTGAAAATGTCAATTTGAAGTTAATTGGATGCATAAAGATAACAAAAACGTCTGAAAGTCAAAATTGTTGACTGAAGCATCATGGCACCCACTGGTTATCAAAGTGTGGCTGTATATCCTTCATCAAACTGCGGGTCCACACCTGTGGCCGCATTACGGGATTATGGTTGCACATTCTATGTGTAGACGCAGGTGCGGGACGTGCGGCCGCAATGCCTAACAGTGTGCACAGTTTCGATTTTCGGAAGATTTTGTTTTCTATTTTGGTAGTGAGACTGTATTGTGTAGTGAGATTGTGTATATACACATTAGGTTTTCGACCTAATGTGTACATAGTTGCCCTCCAAGCCTCCTAAGGCTATATATATACCCCCTCTCCTCCTTTTTGGCGATAACCAAGAATTTTATAACAAAACTCCCTCCCTCTCTCTCTCTCTCTCACACACACACACACACACACACACACTTGAGCTCCGAAACTCATACCTATCCCAATTGTTAGAATATATGTTAGGATCATTCGATTATTTATTTCCTTATTTAGCTTATATTTTGATTCCTTAATTTGTGCCTTAGGACTTTCTTATTCTATTGGTTGTTATTTCCTTATTCTTTTATTTCCTTATTTGTGTCCTGGCTTCCATTGTAAGCTACCTATTATCAATATAAAAGGGGGTGATTGTCTAATCATTCTCTAAGTTAGTTTTCTCTCAAATAAATATGGTATCAGAGCCAAAACCCTAAACCCATCACCCACACAACCACAAGCCACCATCAATACACCACCCGTCACTACCCAACCTGTTCCAGACCCTGTTGGGTGCAGCAAAAGGCCTCCAACTGCTGTTCAGGGCTTGTTGCGCGCTTCCGACTCTTCTCTGGGTGGTTTTCGGCTCTAGCCGACACCCTCCTAGGGTTTTTTGGTTCAAATCGACACCCTTTTAGGTATCTTCAGGCTTCTTCCATGGTCTGGTAGGTGCTTTGGACTTCCCTCTGGTCTTCTCCTGTGTGTTTCAAACTCTCTATGATAACGTCTAAGTGTTTCTCCACATCATATGTCCTGATAACACTCCTTGGTTCATCCTCTTTATTACTACTATGTTTTTTTTCATTGCGGTTGAACCCAAGACTACTATTTTTGATTGAAGTTTCACCTTTTTTTAACCATTTTTATTTATTCTTTGGGGTGGTAATGTGAGAATATATTATGTATATATACTCTAAATTAGGCATGATTGTGGTTGTACATATTAGAGGCGTGAGATTGTATATTTTCCTATTAGAGGCATGATTGTATTTTCCTTTTTGGTTTAGGAGTTGGGGCTATATAATCTAAGGTCTGATTGTGAATACTGATACAATTGAATATACAGAAAAGCTTTCAGGAATCTTACATGGTATCAGAGCAGGTTGAGAAACCCTAGCACCGTCGATCTCTCTCCTTCTCTCAGACGTGGTTGTTGATCAAAGCTTTTTGCTTTATCGATTGTCAATCGTGAGTCTTCTCCTTGGCTCAATCTGGTTCGTGATCTCTCTCTTTCTCTTAGACTTGGTTGTGGTTGAAGCTCCTTGCTTCATCGATCGTCTAGTTCGTCTGGGTCTGATTCATCTGATTCGTGGCTCACTTGGTTCGATCGAAGGCTCATCTGTTCGTATCGAAATTTCAAAGGTCCTTATCTTTTGCCGACGATTGCTGGTCTTCTTCTTTCAATTCTGATCGCGATCGTGAGAGTTCTTCCTGACCCTTGTTTCTCTCTTTGATCGCGATCATTAGTCTCTCTCTGGTTCTCGATTTGATTCGGTGGTTCTCAGTACTGTTCTCAAACTCTGCCTGGGTATTACACTTGACACCCTATTTTAGATTTATTACACGAAAACCCCCAAAGTTTTCTATTTATTATAATCTGCCCCCATCAATTTTCTTCTTTAGTTAGTTCATTACAATGCCGAATGATAAGATTGCTAGGCCCGAAAATAGGTCATTGGTTTCAGATGAGTGTGCTTTCTGCCATCAGAGGAGTCACTGGAAGTATCATTGTCCCAAGAAGGGATGTATGTCTATCTTGTCTTTTCAACAATCTTAGATTCAGTTTCGCGCTCATTTTCAGAGTACTTTTCAGACTCCCGCCAGTTCTATCGCATCTGCTCCGGCCCTTGATCCTGACTTGGCTTTTCTAAGTGCTCAGATTAGTCAGCTTCAGCGTATCCCGTTTCCCTTCATTGTTTCCTCTCTTTATTCAGGTTTGCTTGGGTTTTCTTCAGGTATCTCTTCGTCTATCTAGATTTTTGACTCTGGCACTTCTCATCATATGACTTCCCATCTCTTCTTACTTCAAAATTGTACTCCCCCTCCCTTTCCTATTACTGTTAATACTGCTAATGGGTCTGGTATGTCTGTTATATCTGTTGGGTCTGTCTTACCGTTTGCTATGTCTACTGTCTCTATTCCATCTATCCTTTATGTTCCTCAGTTATCTGTCAGTTTATTATCTATCAATCAGCTTGATGCCTCCGGTTTTGATGTTATCTTTTCTTCTTCTATCTGTTCTGTGCAGGATTGGATGTCCAAGTAGTAGATTGGGACTGGCCATAGAGTTGGAGACCTCTATGTGGTAGAGAGCTTGCATCTACCTATGACAACCTCTCCGATTGCCTTTTCCTTTTTTCAATTAGATTCTCTGTCCAATCCTTTCTACTTATGGCATTCTAGATTAGGGCATTTGTCTGCTGACCGCTTACGGTCTTTAGCTCAATCAGGTATATTGGGTAAAGTTTCTCCTAGTGAACTTATTGAATGTCGGGGATGTAAACTTGCCAAAATAACAGCCTTACTTTTTCGTAAAAGTATTTCTATATCTGATACACCGTTTTCTTTAGTTCATACTAATGTTTGGGGCCCTTCTCCTGTTCTCACCAAATGGGGTTCTGCATACTATGTGTTATTTGTTGACGACTGTACCCGTTATACTTGGGTTTATCTTATGAATCATAAGTTTGACTTCTACCAGATATATCGTACTTTCTAGTCTATGATCACTACATAGTTTGAGTCTACTATTAAATTGTTGTGGTCTGACTTGGGTGGGGAATACTTTAAAACTAAATTCTGTGAATATTTAGCCAAATTGAGTACCATTCACCAAACTTCTTGTACTGATACACTTGCCCAAAATGGTCGAGCTGAGCGTAAACACCGTCATCTCCTTGAGATAACTAGGTCTCTCCTTCTCTCTGCCTCCGTTCCGGCTCCATTTTGGGGTGAGACAGTTCTTACTGCTGCTTTTCTTCTCAACCGTATGCCTACCCCCCTTCTTTCTGGTCGGTCTCCTGATGAGGCTTTGTTTTCTCAACTTCCCAATTACTCCCTCCTTCATGTGTTTGGGTTGCTTGTTTTGTCCTTTTACCCTGTAAAGATAGGACCAAACTTAGTGTCTGGTCTGTCTTATGTGTCTTTTTGGGTTATAGTCTCACTTAAAAAGGTTATCGTAGTTATGACCCTGTTTCCCGTCGCCTTTATGTCTTCCGCCATGTTGCCTTTCTCAAACGTCTACCTTACTTTCAACTTCCTCCTTTCACCGTTCCAGTTTCCAAAGAGGATTTGGTTCATATTGATCCATTTCCTTCTGAGGTCCCGTCTGATGAGTACATCTCTACCGTTCCTCCTGAGCTTGTTCCATCTTCTACTCCTGTTTCACCTTTGACTGCTTCTCCTCCTTCGGCTTTTTCTCATCCTCCGTTGTTAGTTTATTCTCGTCGCAAGGCTCCTCCTCCACTGGTTGTCTCTGCCCCTGCTGCTGATCCTCCTGCTTCTGCCGACTCTGATCTTGCTGCACACCGATATCCTACTTGAGTGCGTCATCCTCCAAACAGGTTGGGTTGGTCTAATACATGTTTTTTTGCTTCCGATCGTACTTTTTTGTCCGCTATTCACTCTTTTTCAGAATCTCAGTCTTTCAAGGAGGCCTGTCAGGATCCTCATTGGATTCAAGCTATAGAGGATGAGTTGCTTACTCTACAGAAAACTAGTACTTGGGAGTTGATTCCTTTGCCTGCTGGAAAGAATCTGATTGGTTGCAAATGGGTCTACAAAGTCAAGACTCATTTTGATGGTTCTCTTAAGCGCTACAAAGCTCGTCTGGTTGCCAAAGGTTTCTCCCAGGAGTATGGTATTGATTATGAGGAGATGTTTGCTCCTGTTGCCAAGATGACTATTGTTTGTACGTTGATCTCAGTCGCTGCTATTTGTTCTTGGCCTCTTTATTAGATGGATGTCAAGAATTCTTTTCTTAATGACCATCTCACTGAGGAGGTTTACATGCGTCCTCCCCCTGGCCTTCACCATTCTTCTGGCCAAGTTTGTCATCTTCGGTGTGCTTTGTATGGTTTGAAACAGTCTCCTCGTGTTTGGTATGATCATTTTCAGACTGCTGTTACCGAGCTTGGGTTTCATCCTTCTGCTTCTGACTCTGCTTTATTTCTGCGACATACCTCGGCTGGTTTTATTGCTCTCTTACTATATGTGGATGATATGATCATCACTGGCTCTGATTCTTCTGCCATCTCTGAGGTAAGCAGCATTTCTTCCGCACCTTCGAAATGCAGGATCTGGGTCCATTGCGGTATTTTCTTAGTATTGAGATTGCTTATTCTCCACAGGGCTATTTTCTGTCTCAGGCTAAGTATGCTAATAAAGTCATTCACCGTGCTGGTCTTACTGATACTAAAATTTCTGATACCTTATTGAGCTTAATGTGAAGCTCATCTCTACTGATGGTGTTCCTCTAGATGATCTTCCTTTATATCGCGAGCTTGTGGGTTGTTTAGTTTATCTAATTGTCACTCGCCCTGATCTTGCTTATGCTATTGATGTGGTTAGTCAGTTCGTCTCTACTCCTCGCTCTACTCATTGGGCTGCTTTGGTTCACATTCTTTGCTATCTCAAGGGTACTATTTTTCAGGGCTTACTATTGTCCTCTACTTCCTCTTTGGACTTGGTGGCCTATGCTGACTCTGATTGGGTTGGTGATGTTACTGATCGCAAGTCTACGTTTGGTTTCTGTATGTTTCTTAGTGATTCCTTGATCTCTTGGAAAAGCAAGAAACAATCAGTCGTTGCTTGCTCTATTGCTGAAGCTGAATATCGTGCTATGGCTTATGCCACTGCTGAGATTGTTTGGCTTCTTTTTCTCCTGTCTGATTTGGGTGTCTCTCAGTCTTCTCCGACCTCTCTATTATGACAACCGCAGTGCTGTTCAGATTGTCCACAATACTGTCTTCCATGAACGGATGAAACACATTGAGATTAATTGTCATTTTGTTCGCCAGCATCTGCAGTCTAGCTCTCTGTCGCTTCCTTTCATCCCTTTGGCTTTGCAACTTGCGGACTTCTTCACCAAGACTCACACTACCGCTCGGTTGCAGCTTCTTCTTAGCAAACTCTCAGTGTTTTCTGCTAAAACACCTTGAGTTTGAGCGGGGGTGTGAGAATATATTATGCATATATACTCTAAATTAGGCATGATTGTGGTTGTACATATTAGAGGCGTGAGATTGTATATTTTCCTATTAGAGGCATGATTGTATGTTCCTTTTTGGTTTAGGAGTTAGGGCTATATAATCTAAGGTCTGATTGTAAACACTGATACAATTGAATATACAGAAAAGCTTTCAAGAATCTTACAGGTAAATGGCTCCATTAATCTAAGTGTTATGCTCCCATAGTGGTTTGTGTTTGAGATTGCTTGCCCCATTCCATTCCCTCTTTCCATTATTGTGATTAGTGCTGTGTTTTTTGGTTAAGATAGTAGCATAAACATGACTGACCCATCTAGTCAATCCACTACTTCTCACCCATATAAAAGGGAGAGTCCCAGTCTAGTTATGACTACTACTTCTAAGAACCTGAACCCTAGCCTCAAAATCACCACCTCTCGTCTGACACTTTTTTTAAAGAGTAGGGGAAAGATGGGATATGTTGATGTTTGAATGTAACAATTCTACACCTACTCCACTATGTTAGTAACAATTCCTACACCTACTCCACTATAGTTAGTTGCACCATAGTTAGTGCTCCATTACCATTAATACCTACTCCATTTAGGTTAATGCTCCATTTAGGTTAATGCTCCATTAATTTAGTTAGTGCTCCATTTAGTTCTATTGCTCAATTAATTATGGCTCCATTGTATCCATTTCTCTCTATAAAAGAGAGCTCTTGTAAACACATTGTATATCAATCAATCATCAATAATATCAATACATTAATTCCTTCATGGTATCAGAGCTTAGGTTAAGCTCTTAGTGTTTTTCGCGCCTTCCGGCGGGCGGCAACCTTGCCTTGACCGCCCGCCGAACCTCTACAATACCTACTCCGTTGCCACAAATTATTCTTCTTGATCTTGCTCTGTTGTTGCTGCTGTGGTGCAGAGTATTTGTTGTCCTTCGTTTCACTTCTACAAACCTCATTTGCATCAAGTCCGTCTTTTCTGTTCTGGCTTCCATCACATGATACACTGATTCAACACCTGATTGCATCTTATAAAGTGGGGTTTCAGATCAGCCATCTTGTATACGCAGTGGATCAGGCATCAAACCCATGATTGGAGCTCTGCTCATGTCCATCTTTACAAGTTGTATCGTGGAATAACAAAGCTATCATCAAAGACATTTGCTTCAGCAATTATAGTCAGTGGATTGCTATTCTCAAACAAGGGGACTTGCCATCTCTATGCTCTCTCTCCTTTTGGGGTGATGCTGGCTTTCAACTCTCAATTATCATGGCGAAGATACCTCCTTATATCCAGTTTTCTCTACCATGGTGGTCTACTTCATCTTCATATTAACCAGCATTCTTCTCCACCGCACACCTCCTGTTACCCTCTTTGTGGTTAGCCGGAAAAAATAATTGCTCTGGGTTGCTTAATTTCAGTTACTAATGCTGCTGCTTCTGCAGCAGGAAAGATTTCTGTGCCATCTGGTGCTGTTGCTGCTGTTGTTGTCATTAATGCCATGATGGTTTACGAGATGTTCAGTCAAGGGAGTTTCCTTGGAGCATTTGTTGGTTTATCTCCATCAGGTCATGTTGTTTCAATATGAACTCCTGCCATCAGTGGGTAGAACTAAGGTAGATAGGGTTAAGAACTAAGGTCAGGTTCCTACATGAATACCCAAGATGAAGAATTAAGGTGAAGGTTGAACCTTCAATGGTGGGATGTATGCAGAATCAGACTGGCCAGAGAGAAAGAATCTATTTCTGGGACTACCTTTGCCAGACAGGAAGCTGCAGAGATAATTGGCAACATCCTCTTCCTTGAAAGTACTATCAGCAGGAAATGTCAAGTAAATCTGCCTAGAACTAGAATTCGCATTTCCTCCAAATCCCATAGCTGAAAAATCATTCCTTTCCAGCAGCAGCAGCAACCGCAGCCGCAGAAAAAACCATCAGTTCAACAGCCTCAAACTCAGTCTTGCACCAGAAAAAATGTGAACCACTCTCCACCTTTTGTTTTGATTTCAAATATGTTCTTCTTATTTCTTTATTTATTTTTCTTTCACATTATTTTTAATCTTTTTCAAATCAAATTCATACCATTCAGATTTGCACACCAACCTTCTTTTATTCATCCCGGGAATCAAACCCGATCACCATTTTACAAAAAAAAAAAAAAAAAAAAAAAAAAAACCACAACCCATAACCACCACAAAAACCGGCCTTACTTTTTCGCCTCTTCTGCCGTTCTCTTCTTCTTGCCTTTGTCTTGGGCGGCCCTTACCGGTGTTGCCTCTGTGTTTCCCACACCGCCGAG
Source organism: Camellia japonica (assembly GCA_030407325.1). NCBI lineage: Eukaryota > Viridiplantae > Streptophyta > Magnoliopsida > Ericales > Theaceae > Camellia > Camellia japonica. The sequence continues at coordinate 140,096,741 of JAPPVO010000019.1, forward strand.
CACGTTAACTTCTCGTTGCTCCTCAACCGTCACATATGGCGGTCCTCCAAATCTGAGCATCACGGTGGCCTTCCGCTTCAGTTCCTTGTTTTCTGCCTTCAGCCCACATATCTCTGCTCGGGCATCCTTATACATGCCCTGGAGCAGAGCCAGTTGGGCGTTTAACTGCTGCACCTCATTAGTTCTACTCTGAAGCCGGTGCGACAGGTTGTTGACCGCCGTCATGGTCTCAACACAAGACCTCAATGTATAATAATTGGCCTCAATATCAGATTGAGCAGCCATTATCTGCTCAACTGCCACCATCGGATAGTTCAAAGGCGCAAAACCAGGGGGGCTTGGTTGAGGTTCAAGGGCTATATTCTGGGTTGTGACCTCGTTGAGGTCGGGAAAGAGAGTAAGACCACGAGACGAAGAGGCTATGTTCTGGGTAGCTGAACGGGAAGAAGAGGCCATATTCAGGGTTGGTTGTAGAGTGTTTCAGGGATAATCTCTCTCAGCAAAAACGAAGAGGTTTTCAGAGGTTTTCAGCAAGTGTTTTGTTCTGTCTAAGCCTCAGCCTCCGTCTTCGTTAAATAGCCACAATAGCCACGCGTATCACGTGTCGCTCGGCGCTAGACGACAAATCGGCGCGCCTTTTGATGGCTGTCGGGCACACCTTTTGATGGCACGCCTTTTGATGGCGCGCCTTTTGATGGCTCGACTTTTGATGGCTGTCGGGCACACCTTTTGATGGCACGCCTTTTGATGGAACGCTTTTTGATACGATTGGGCACGCCTTTTGAGGGTGCAACTTATATGGGTCCGACAAGACTCTGTAAACTGTCCCGACTTTGATTCCGGTTAGCTCCTATATGGGTCCGACAAGACTCTGTAAACTGTCCCGACATTGATTCCGGTTAGCTCCTATATGGGTCCGACAAGACTCTGTAAACTGTCCCGACATTGATTCCGGTTGGCTCCTATATGGGTCCGACAAGACTCGGTAAACTGTTCTGACATTGATTTCGGTTCTCAGCTACAACGGTTCGACACAGCCATATAGTGTCTTCTACAACGTCCGACATGACCCCGTAAACTGTTTTCTACATCGGTCCGATATGACCCCATAAACTATCTTCTACAACGGTCCGACATGACCCCATAAACTGTCTTCTACCTTGGTCTGCCATAACCATACGGTCTTCTACAACGTCTGACACGACCATACAGTGTCTCCTATCCACTTTTATTTTATTTGTCAGATTATTTTTTCCCTGTTTTGTTACTCTCTCCAAACTCAAGTTGGTTAGTTCCTAACCCCCTTGAGTTTGAGGGGGGCTGTTGAATGTAACAATTCCTACACCTACTCCACTATAGTTAGTAACAATTCCTACACCTACTCCACTATAGTTAGTGCACCATAGTTAGTGCTCCATTACCATTATACCTACTCCATTTAGGTTAATGCTCCATTTAGGTTAATGCTCCATTAATTTAGTTTAGTGCTCCATTTAGTTCTTATTGCTCAATTAATTATGGCTCCATTGTATCCCATTTCTCTCTATAAAAGAGAGCTCTTGTAAACACATTGTATATCAATCAATCAATCAATAATATCAATACATTAATTTCCTTCATGATGGGAGAGTTCAAGCACCAGATATTATTGATCCTGGCTATGATCAATGGGAAATTATCAATTCTTTGATCATGGGGTGGCTCATTTATTCCATGGTCCCTGAGATTGGTGAAGGTTATTTATCTATGGAGACTGCCCAGGATGTTTGGGAGGCAGTAGCTGCTACATATTCCTAAAAGGGAAATTTTTCTCAGTCATTTGAGTTGTGCCGGTCTATTGAGCGCTCAGTACAGGGAGAGCATACAGTTCTTCAGTATTACTGTGACGACTCCAACATGCATATCATAATTATATTTATTTAATTATGTGTTAATTTTTAATTGTGATATGTGCCTTGTGACTAATTTGTATATATTTGTCTGATTTGAAAACTATCTGTTATGATTTGTGTTCAGTTTTTGAAATTGATGGCTTAAAAGATTTCAAAAACTGAACTTGGCTACATGAATAGACTAATTGGAATTTTTAGAACCATTTGGTAAGTTTGATTAAAAATTGATTCAGTTTGATAAATTAAGTTGTGTTTAATTAGCCTAATGTTCTAATTAATGTATTAAGCCAATCCTAGCTATATATGTGTTATAGCTCATTCTTGAGCTCATCTTTTTCATTTTTGAGTGCAAAATTCTGAGAACATCTTAGAGAGAGTGAACTCTCATTCTAGAGAGAGAAAGTGTAGAATTTGAAGGAGAACTTGAAGATAATTGCTAGAAGAACCAAGATTGTGCAAGAACTAGTGTATTTGAAGGCTCTAGGTGAGAATTCAACCCTCAATTCTTGAAGATAATTCATTTTAGGGTTGAGTTCATGGAATAGATATGATCATTTGCATTTATTTTGTTATAGAAGATCAAAAAGATGTAGTAGCTTCACACGCATGAATGAATATGTTGAGTTTTACCACTTTGGGTTTGGTCTTGATCATCCATTTGTGAGTTAAATTGCACATGCATTTTTGATTCATCATCTTTTGACCTCTAATTTCATGTTTTGAGAATTATAGAAAGGAGTTTAATACATGCATGGAGAGGGGATGCAAGTAAGATATGAAAATTTGCGATTATGCATGGAGAGGGGATTCAGTTTTGGAAAATATACAACAAAGTACATAACAACCACCGTAAACCAAAGGGTAGAGAGGGGATGCAAGTAAAATATGAAAATTTGTGATTATGCATCACCGGAATACACAGGTTGGTTCACAAATGAAGAGCTGAACTGAGTGTAAACCATGTATGAGAATAATATATCTGGAACTCATCTGTTTCTTTGATTTTGGAAAATAAACTTCAACAAGCATAGCTTTGCTTTGCAATCTGTTTATAACAATGAAATTATGTAAAGAACTTACCTCTGAGGATAATCCTTGTGTTCCGTATTTGTCATCCCAAAACATTGTTCCAATGCGATATATTTGTGGAATGCTCAAGATCTAGCTCAAAAAAGGGAAAGCAAAAGATAGGAAAACATAATTCAGGGTTCACTACATTGGATTTTTTGATTTTAGTAAACCAGTTTTTAGTGGGTTTTTGAAGTGAAATTAGATGCTGTTCTTTTTTCATTTTTATTTTTGCTTGACTACATTAATTAAGTTACCGGGCAGAGTTCATTTGTGATATCGTCCAGTGATTTTTGAGGCTTTTGATGCGAAACCTGCATGGTGGAAGCATGTTCTTGTTAAATCTTAATATTTAATCAAGTTTATTGGTTGATTGATGTGGGTTCTGAACATCTTACCAGAAATCCTACAGCTTGCCTTATGTGTTGGAGTTCATCCCATGATGATCCTGAAAACTGCATATAATAATTGAAATATACTCTTCTTATTTTTCATAATGTTGAATCTGCTATACATTAGTCTGCAAAAAGTTTCATGTAGATAATCTTGTTACCTGATCTGTTGCTTTATTGCACCACTGTTCCAGTTCTTGCAAACCAGCCTTTACATATTCTCCATTGCTGAATGAGCAGCACTCACGACGAAGTAATAAACTGCAAATCAGTGGGACATTGGGTTTGGATACTTGGTTTACTTTTCAGAGTGAATTATTTCGTTCAAGAATCTAGTTATATTTGAGTAGTAAGGGTTGGAGAAGGACGGAACTGCATACCTATTAAAAAGCTGGACATTTATGAATGAGAAAACCTGACCAAAGATTTTCTTTGTGATTGTGGAGGGGACCTGAAGATACAGTAGGAATACATTAAAAACCAGGAAATTTCCTCTTTAAAACATGAATTCAGAAATGATATGGAAGAAAGATGTCTTCATACATGGTTTCCTGAAAGGATGCTCAAGGTATGATCCAAGTTGTTGACAATACTTTGCCAGTGTATGCTTGATGCCTGTTGTTTTGCAACTATACTTGAATGTATATTTTTAGATGAGCCTCTAATTGCTCTGGCCCTTGTAGTCCTTGGTGCCTGTTAATATATAGATATATATATTTGAAGATGTATCAAAGACTAGATAAAAATCATGTACTGTGGTTTTTAATATAAAATTCTTACCTGTATGCACAAGTTCAAGAATGGACTAATCTCTTTCTTTAAGCTATCACGGATCATACCATATATTTTCTCTACACATGCAGTCAGATGTTGTTTAAATAGTAGGGCTGGGTATTTAGCTTCTATTTTTGATCGTGTGGTTGGCTTTCCCTCCATTCCACTGTACCCACTGGAAATTCCCATGCCCATCGAGGATGAACGAAAACCCTGATATATGTGATATGTTTAGCATTACAAAACTTGAAATGGTATTTGTGGCAAAAAAAAGTTTTTACTTGGAATAGCTTACTTGTGCCATTCTACCAAACAAGGTCGCTGGTGAGGTTCGAGTACGATGTGAAGCCACATTAGGTGTATTGCTGGCCTTGATTGTATTTTGTAGAGAAAACAGAAGGGTAGAAGTTGTTGAGAGCCAATATGCCAGATCTGGGATGTTTTCGTGATGCTGCAATATAGCATAATGCTGGAATTTAGTTTGCATGGTGAAACAGACTATACCATTTGTATTGCCAGAGCCACACAGGACAAAGCTGGTGACTGATGGATTGCACTTAGTTCCAAAGTGCCTAAGGCATTTCTGGTATCTATGTAATGGTGGAGATTGCTACCTCTATAGATGAACGGATTGTGTGAATAATCCTATCAAATATATTTGTCTTCTCTGCTTCAAAGGATCTCCATTGGATAAGTGTTTTGTGCACAATGCAGGCAGCGGCAGGTCTGCCTTTGTCGAACCGCTTGTCCTCCACAAGGTACTTGATTAATACATCATGGTTTTCCTGGTTATAGATATGAATATGAGGAGGCATGTAACATGAATAGACAATTAAAACAAGCCAATAGGATTCAAAACAATCTTTATTTGTTGGACTTCCTATTTTGGTGCATATCCCCCAAGGCTTTTTATCCTTCAATTACATACCTGCTGCCTGTCTGTTAGGGATCTTTGTTTAGCTAGGATAGGGACAAGAGGTTCTGTTTCCTGCAAACATAATTAACTGATTACTTCAAAGGTACAAATTGAATTCTCAAGTGTATACTATTGGTGTGTTATTTAAGAATAACTTGTGAGAAGGTTGGCTATACTTTTGGTGTTTGATGCTCTGCTTTTGTTGATTGGTGATGCTTTTCTGTTTGGTGCCCATTGTTGAAACACTACATTTTCACAGTGGTCAGTGACAATAATATAGCAATTTTACCCTAAAAGGCTATTCAAACATGTTGTACCTTGGATTGCAGCTGTACTCGTTCAGGAGTAGTTATTTGCTCAACAACAATTTTCTGGCTGCGGAGCAGCTCGTTTTCTGACTCCAAATCTCTAATCTTGTTCTTGAGGCTGACAGAGAAAATTCATCAGATTCATGTAATGATGACTATTTTCCAAAACAAATAGATAAGCGGCTAACTCTTAGCTTAAGATTTCAAGTTTGTTTCAAAAGTTCATAATGAATTGAATCTGTTACCTACACAACTCAAGTCTCAACACAGGTCAACTGTGGATGCAGTTGTTGTTGGAAAAATTTAGAAGTGAATGGAATTGGACTCCATTCGAATGAAAGGGTGCAACTCTTCATGGCGTTTCTTCATATGAAAGGGTGTGACTCTAGAGTCATGACCCTTATGAATGGCCACAAATACTTCTATAAATACCATCCCCATGGCATTCATTTGAATAGCAAGTGTTAGGATTCATACATATGTCATAGTCAAGTATAAAAGAGAGAGTGCATAACACAAATTAGTTTGCTGTATACACAAAAGTTGTGCAATTTCTGTGTGGGGTGATCGTTGTATCCTGGAGGCAGGACGTCCATCAATTGCAAGCATCAGAGGCGAGGGCGAAATTTTTTTGTCTTAAAGACACAGTGTTTAAACATTGGCTTCGGTCACAAACTGTTCTAACTTTTGAAGAATTTCTGTAAGAAATTTCTTATGTTTTATTTTATTATTTATTTGCATTAAATTGATTTGCAGAAAATATTTTGCCTACAATTTTAAGACAGAAATTTCGTTATCTGTAGTGATACAGATTCATTCTTTTCGGTTAAATTAATTTTTTGCAAATTTGGTTCCTGCAAAATTTGTTTCTTACTTTTAGTAAAACTTGAGTATTGTTATTGCATCTTTTCTCTGGTAATAGAATTGATAAATATGATTGGTAATTTTTTATCCAAAGTTGTGTTTAAGTAGAATTCTATTGCATGATAAATATAATTATTGTTGGTATATGTTTACAATCAATGAGGTGTAATTAAGAAAATAAGATCTTTGTGACTTTCAATGTTCGGTGACCAAAACTTGGTTCAACTATAATTTCTGCTGCATTTTGCATTTTATTTGTGAAACACGTGATTTTGTTGTTTATATATATTATCAATATACCTGAAACTTTAAGTTTTGCAAGAATTATAAGATCTTGTTAATATGATTTGTTTGAATGTTTTATTAAAACTATTTATATAGTTTGGCTAAATGTTTGTGTATATATCTGAAAGTTGATATGCATGATCTTTTCATAACTGGAAGTTGGACAAAGAAAATTTGAGAAACTTTTCTTATTTGAAAAATGTGAATCTTTTGTATGATCTTGATTGTTGCTTGTTGTCGAGAATTTATTATATACATATATGTGTGTGTGTGTGTGTGTATGTCTGTGTGTGTTTGGGACATTGAAGTTTCCTGATATCTTGGGATGATGGCTTTGTCTTTGGCCAAATCTGTAGTGTGGGTTGTCAAGAGTGATATAATCCACAATGAAGTAATTTGAATAATTCAGATTCACATCATAATTAGAAGGGTGAAGTTCTTCATCAATTAATTTTAATTGGTTCGATTTCTTCACGGATAGGGGCATACCCAACTTTTTTGGAAGGATCAGAAATTAATTTTCATTTGGGTCAATGTACTTAATGAGAGTGATGCACTGTTTGGCCAGTGATGTGCTGATGCCATTGAATATGTCGTTGGAAACGGAGAAACCAATCGGTATGATGGTGTTCAGTACAAAGGTGACGTTTTATTTAATAATGGTTATGACCCAAATTGTTTGAAACTTAAAGTAGGGTCCCTATACATAGTATATGAATAGCAGAACTAATATATGTTGTTACAGTAGTTATCTGTTTGATCTGTAGTGTAACATTAGTGGGCATGACATTTTTTTTTCCCCATTGGGTAGTGCTATATTTATGAGACTTCTATGTTGTTCATGTCAAACAACATTGATGGCCTTTAGTTTTCGGCCTGCATTTTCGTAGTGTGCATTACAATCCTTTATATATATATATTCTTTGTTTGAGGATTGTTTTGGGTCATATTTAACGCCATATTTTTTTTTGGTTTTAATACAAAATTCAATTTTGGTTTAATCAGACTTCATTTAGAAAATTAGTTTTTAAATCTTTGTTTCCAAACTCTCAATTTAAATTATATTTTAATTGGGGCTTGAATATTGGCTATACTGTTTATATTTTATATTCTGGTTCAATTCTATCATTTTGGATCAAAGGTTATTTGTGGGAGTTTCACTCTTGGTTAGATAATTTAATATCTTTTGTCACAAATATTTGTTTTGAATGAATAAATGATGATTCTATAAAAAATGAGTTATTATTTGTGACAGTGATACTTGTTCATAAATGAGTCATGTTGTTCATGGTAATTTACGTATTATCACAAATGTGGGGCAGAAAAGCAAAGTTGTCTCCTAATAATGATTCATGACAAGTTATCCATAGAAACTCGAATAAGAAGTAATTTAAGAGTTGGAAGTCTTAATTTGGAGGTATAGGTATTTTTTTTCCCTTCTTGATTGCATTGTAAGAACTTATACAATCAAATGAGGTTTTTGAATTGTTTGATTCTTGGGAAAACTCTTTATGAGGATATAATTTTGTTTAAGCATTAATTTTGACTTGTGTTGTCATAATTGGTCTAAGTTTTCTATTTCATAAATTTGATGTAGAATTTTATAATTCAAGCACACCATAGTCAATAAGTGATAAATGTTATATTCTGATTTATATCAGAATTGTGGGGGTATATTGATATTTTCGTGTGGTAATATCTTAACAAGGAAATTAATTTTCCTTAGAGTACTTAAAATGTGGGGTGCTTGTAGGATCTTACTAAAGAAACGGTTCCGATGGTAGGTCCACAAAAGATCTCAATTCTTTGTCTTAGACAAAGTTGGAGGAGAAACAAAAAGGACTTTGTTAACTCCTAAGGAACATCTCTATGTCTATTAATTAAAATTAAATATGGGAGTGAAATAGAGTAACGGTAAGTCTCAATATAATCAAAGATTTAATACCGTAAGACATTTGCTCTCAGTTGTGAATATTGTCTAAGGAATATAGTGGATCCATTAACTACTCAATGATATATAACTAAGAAGGTCAAACAGAAAATAACGGCCGTCAAACAAAAAGTTTGACTAGAGAGCAAATGAGGAAAAGTTCATTGAGGGGAATATCATTAAAGCGTATTAATTTCGAGTAGCCATAATGGCAACCCAACCTAGCTGACTGCAGATCCCAAGATCTAGGTTCAAAGGGACAACCAAATTATGAATGACTCACTAGAAATCACTAAGGGAGTCTATCTCCTATCCATTCCTACGATGAGAGTGATATCTGCAACATGTATTGTATATAGGGGACCTAGGGTAAGTTATGCTTTTAATGATCACTTATATCTTGAAAACCTAGAGGGATATTTTTCAAGAGGATTATTTAAGAGACTCGAAATAAAGATCACCTAGATGAGTGTGAAGGGGCCACTTCTATGAGAATTGATAAGGCTAAATTCTCTAAAACACTCATGAACACCAGGAATTGCCCAAGGCCAAAACGGGCACAACCGAAAGAACCAAGCTGTGTTCGGAGATAGTTTGTGTGAATTCTATTGTCTTGACTTACATAAATGGCTAAACAGTTCAAGGCATCATGTTCACTGATTAGCTAGTAAGTTCAATAGTCTTTCACTAAGGAAGGTTCAAGGCCAAAAACTACCTATCCTGATGTAGGATATTTCCATTTTGTATTCTCTTTTGTCAGTGTTAGCATTTCATTTGCATTATATCATCAATTTCATTCTTGTGGGGATTGTTGGAAAAATTTAGAAGTGAATGGAATTGGACTCCATTCGAATGAAAGGGTGCAACCCTTCATGGTGTCTCTTCATATGAAAGGCTGTGACTCTGGAGTCATGACCCTTATGAATGGTCACAAATACTTCTATAAATACCATCCCTATGGCATTCATTTGAATAGCAAGTGTTAGGATTCATACATATGTCATAGTTAAGTATAAAAGAGAGAGTGCATAACACAAATTAGTTTGCCATACACATAGAAAGTTGTGCAATTTCTGTGTGGGGTGATCATTGTATCCTAGAGGCAAGACTTCCATTAATCGCAAGCACCAGAGGCAAGGGCGAAATTTCTGTCTTAAAGACACAGTGTTAAAACACTGGTCTTGGTCACAAACTGTTCTAACTTTTGAAGAATCTCTGTAAGAAATTTCTTATGTTTTATTTTATTATTTATTTGCATTAAATTGATTTGCCGAAAATATTTTTCCTACAGTTGTAACATTGATTATTGATATGAGCTTTTCATTATTAAGGTAAATTTGCAAGGTCTATAGAGTTTGGTATGGAACCAATATAGTAATTCAAGGTTGAATGTTTTTATGTAATTTATCAAATTGTTCACTTTAGAATATTTTATTTGATAGTATTTATCCATCCTGAAGAGAAGCAGGTCAGCTTAACAGTAACATGTTTTGGCTGCATAATAACATTGACAGAAGAAGTTTCTAGTTATAATTTTTGTTCAAAGTGAAGCAAGCATTATTATTAGCTTTTTTTTATTTATTTACTTATTCATCCTGCCTTTTTTCTCACTCAACAAATATCCAAATGAGCTCAATTCTGTTGGATTTCTTGTGAGGTTAAATGTTTAACTGGTTCCTAGGTTGTATAATGTTTTTATACACCAGATAACAATGTCAAGTTCTTACATTTTCATTTCGTCAGAGAGTTCCTCATTTGTTGATGCAACCAAAGCCTGCTGACGTAAAACCTGGTTCTCAGACTCAAGGTTGGACAGGTTCAGTTCTAATCTGAAAGCGAGCATAAAGAAGATATAGTTAGAACAAAATCAATAATTTTAAAGATGTATCTGCAAATAGTTCTTTTGACTACCTTTCAATGTTCTGTTGAAGCTGTGACACCTTTATCTGTGAATCTTCTGCTTCTTTTATTCTTGCTTTGCTCTCGTTTTCAACTTCAGAATATTTCTGCTCAAATTCCTCAACCCTCTTTTTTAGCTCTGTTATCTCACCCTACATATCCAGAATGCATATTAAATCAGTCGCCACGTATCTCTGGCATACGAAAATTTCTGACCTTTTGCCATTATTTAGCAGCTCAAAAGGCACTCGCATGGCACACCTTGCTGCATATTTTCTGTGCAGCTGTACTTTGGCCCTTTTCTATAACCACTATGAGAGTCCTCTTATATTTTATGCTATCATTTATTCTCTAACTCATTTTCATTTAAATTTAGCTCTCTTGACATAAATTATAGTAGGCTGAGTTGCTTGATGTACCTCGAGTTCCTCATTCTGAAGTGTCAATTCCTCCACCTTGCTGTTGTCCACAACCGGTACCTCTCTGATTACTGGTGGGGCTTGTTCAATTGCTATCTTTGCTTCTTCCTTCTCGTGAATGATTGCAGCATGAGCTTCATCCAGTTGCCCTTGCATTTCATGTAAGGCACTTTGTAGTTTTGCAATTTCTTGTCCTTTTGCTTCTTCAAGATCAGTCTACAGGGAGAACACATTTTATAATCGTGAGCTGAAAAAGACTATACTTTCAGCATTCAGTTTGAGTGTTTTTCAGTTATCTGTTTCACTTATAGTTTTCCCCTGCCTATCATATTTAGTCTGTAACTCATCATAAGTTCAATATGTCTCCACTTACTTTACTATACTGTAGTTGAGACAAGTTTTATTTATTGGGTTCAGGGCATATAGGTATTTATTATGGATACACAAGCTCTGACATCGGCTAGAATGAAGGTTGTTGCTTGATGTGGCTGAGCCTCGCCCACCCAAACCCTTCATGTAACTGATATTTTTACTGAACTGTTAATCTTTTTCCATTTGAACTGGATCAATTACAAAGATAGTAGCACCCACATTTGCTTTTCAAATATTACTGACTGTGTCAGGTCTTAGTGTTTGTGAGTCATTTCAACAAAGTTGTTAGAGAATATACCCTCAAGTGCTTTTCAAAGTCTAGTCGCCATGTTAGCTCTTCAACACGCTTCTCCAGCTTGTCCTTGGCTTCTTTAAGTGCCCCTGTTTCTCTTGCTTCCTGCGTTCATGAATTCCTCAATTCTTAGCTTCATGTTTGCTTGTAATTTAGGTTTGTTTATAGAGCAGTTCAGTGTTTGAGATTGGTGAATAGTTCTATAAAGAATAAAACTTACCATCTTCAGCTTTCTAAGCTCCTTCCTTGCAACCTTTGCTCTCCAAAGACATTGAAGTGTAAGAGTTGCTTTCTTTTGCTGGTTATAAGTGGAAAGAGCATGGTATCTTCGCCATTCAGTCTGCAAGAAACAAAGATTGATAGAATAATCAACCCTTTTTTTGAAGTTGACAATTGTGCATATTTGTTGCATTTGAACCTTATTACCAATGCTATATCATCGACCCCTAGATTGTTACCATATTCTTAACTCATTCATGTAATTTAAGTTATCCCAAGGTGAAATTTAATTTTGCAGCTGCATATTATGTTCCCCCAACTATTTATGAATCTTCCAGATTCTGCACATCTTTCCAAAATTGTTTCTGAAATTTTGATTACTCCTTGTAGTTTATAAAATAGCACACATTGCTTTTCGTACTCTCAAATTTGTGGTTTTTCTCAGAATCTAACATTTGTGAATGGTGAAACACTGTTGATCCCAAATGATTGCCTGTGTTTAAATTTTCTCTATTTTATTATGTTTAAAATTCCAGTGAAAAAAAATCCAAGATTTCCCAACTGGAGTGAACTTATTACCTGAAGTATAATTGCCGCTTTGTTTCTTCTTCTGTGTCTGTATTCATTTCGAGCATCCATTGCTCTCAATCCAGTTTGAATAGCTATTGCTGATGCCTGTAAGTTTGTGTAAGATTTTCTTGCTGCATGAGCACGCAAATGTTTCTGTACACAGATTGAAGCAGCTTCCTCTCTCATACATTCATACAGCTGACGTGCAAGTTGTGCTGTGCAAGGCAGCAAAAGAAAAATAGTCATATCCAATCCTCCGCCAAAATTGCTTATAGAGATGGCATTGGATTAGGTTCTGGTGGGATTGTCCACATAAATATCCCTTGAACCTCTGATCTATTCATCATTGGGTTGTAAAACTGGTTTGGTTAAACCCAAACCAATAAGTAGGGTCAAACTGACACACATTTAACCTCCTAATTTTACATAAAAACAAAAATGTTAAAAAATCAAAAACATTGCGGTAGAAGAAATTTGAAGAAGAGTTTCAGTTCGTTTATAGTTTTTAGGGTAAATGGCTGTTGATAGAGTTGAGTGGAGAAGAAGGATTCATGTGGCCTACCCCATTTGATGGGACTTAAGGCTTGGTTTGGTTTATAGTTTATAGAGTCCAATCTTCAAATTTCATGAGCAATGATGCTATTATGTAATTGCTTAGGAAAAAAAGGTTACCTCTCCAAAGTTTCTGCATATGAATTGTAGCCCCTCTTAGGGTGATGAACTCCTTTCGGGTGAGATATGTTCGGATTAGCCTTTGGATGCGCCTAGCAGCATTAGCTAGAACTTCAGTTCTTCGAGCATCTAATTCAGCCATCTGTCCTGCTCTAAGAAACACCTTTGTTTTCCCAATCTGAAATATAGATTATTAGGTTAAAACAGTTTTCCCAATAGTTTCTAGGAGTTTTCTCAGAAATTCACTGGTAAGGATGCTATTACATATTATATACACAATAAATTCCAGATTTAGTACCTGATAACCCTTTAAGCCCATCCTGTCACAGATGGCTATGCATGCTGATTTCTCGTCAGATCTGCAGAGTGAAAAACAGTTAGCACCAAAGTTGTTACTACATGAATGTACTTCATAGTATTGCCTCTGAGTTGTTGAGGATGATAATGAATGTATGGAGATGATCCATATGTTTGAGTCCACAGTACTGAATTGGATTGATTATAAAGTTCTTGTCTTTACTTGTGTATATCTTAACAATGAATAGCTAATTTATACCCGTCCAGAACATCTGGAGCTAACATCCCAAAGCGGTCAAGGAACTCATCAAATGATCTTTTTGTTGGATATCCAGCGCAGCTGATCCTAATTGCCTCTAGTACACCCTGCCAAAACAATTGCCAGAAAGACTTTCATCAGTAGAGGCAAGTTCTAAAGTAGCCAGTGGATTGAATGCTATGCATTGGGTGAAGTTGAATTAGAAAGTCACTTACCCCGCATCTCAATTGATTTAAGACATTGGGGTTCTCGAAGATTCCCGGTTTCAAAACTGTATTGGGCTTCACACATCTGATGTAATGTGGCTCAGTTGTGCTCAGGGTTTCCATTAAAGATTGTAGTTGTTGCTGGATTTTGAAGTTTGATGCATGAGTCATCAGGACTTAGACCCAAAATTGCTTAAAATTCCTGTAACCTATGAAATTTGCCTTACCTTGAAGCGGGTACCAATGGATGAGAACTTGGATTGCTTAGCTGTTTCTTCAGGTAATGTAGGGAAGAGATTTGCAACAAAAGTGCACTTGGATGCATCTAATAGAGCTTGATGCTCTGCTACAACGTAATCCTTGTTTTTGTCGAGGAAGTGATCAGCTTGGTAAATAACCTGTTGGACCAAAAGTGTTTTAGTGAGAAAGTGATTAGTTTAATATATTATTGAATAATCAGAAGTGGAAACTTTGGGATTGATTACATCTCCAGCATAATGGTTGACAGTGAAGGCTGTTCGAGCAAGTTTTGGCTTGCTAAAGCGTTTGTGTCCTTTATATGTCTGGTACATCTTTTGGGCAAATGTCTCATGGGTTGACTTGGGAAACATGCTGCAAAAGAAAATCAATGAAGCCATATACCATGCATGCATTTGTATTCATGTATACGTTGAAGTGCATGTGTGCATTTTTTTTTTGTCATAAATAAACAAGAAGGGTTAACAGGGGAGTGTTTTCTCCTTCCCACAAAAAAATAAGGATATAGATATTATTTTTCTGGCAGGTACCACTGGTTGTCAAAAGTTTGAACTTTGATCATGCAGTGTTGAGGTATGAACGTGTTACACCTGTCTTTTAACACATTGATATGTTTATGGTATGGCAAGTAGGCAAAATACATACCAGGCTTCATCAAGAAGAGCAATTATACCCCCAGGTTTCTGCGTGCACAAGACACAATCATCCTTCTAGGTATCCTTCTTATAGTCAAGTAGTGTGAAAATTGGATAGAGTCAATACCTTCTCGATAAGATCTAAAACATCTTGGTTATCTACAAATTCTACATAACTCCAGTTGATTTCCTCTCTTGTGTACTCCTCTTGCTCCATCTTGAATACATGCTGTAAAGATGATTTTCCATGTAACTGTGTATACAGAGCATTGTAGCATATAGACCATACACATGTGCATACATACTTTACTAGGCATGTAAATTTGGTGTCTTGGCTGGCAGGCCCTGTTTCTGTTGGGCCTAGCCCAACAAGGATTGTACCAAATCCTAGGCCAGGCCAAATTAGGACCCTAGGAGGGGGTGCTTTTTTACAATCAATTTTTAAAAATTTGCTTACAGTCCATTGGCTGAAAATTTGAAAAACTGGGCCCATCTCTGGCTCAGGTCCTACCTGAGGGAATTTGGGCCTAGGATAGCCTGGCCCTAGGCTGGGCGGACCCATGAGCCTCAGGACATTTTTACATGCCTAATAATTGCATATGCATTTATAGATCTTAGTAAATACAAAATTTTGATACTAAATAGAATTCTCGTGCTCACCTGATTGAAATGTTGTTGTAACTTCTCATTTGTTAGATTGATGCATAGCTGCTCAAAACTACCAGATAGAGCATGTGATAAGCTCTTCAAAGTTGAAATTAAGGAAGATTATATTGTGAAAATAAATCTATCAGTCTTTACCTGTTGATCTTGAAGCTCTCAAAGCCATAAATATCAAGGACACCAATTATACTTTTTGCAGTGGGATCCTGGCCGATTGAACTGTTTATCTTGTCTACAATCCTGCCATAGTTCATTAAGCATTACAATGTAATCTTTCACTCACTGCAGGATAGACCCTGTTTGGGACTGAAAAGCAATTTTTTACTGAACTTAGAAGCCAAACGTTCTCAGCTATATTCTTATGACTATGGATCTCTTGACTAGCATCAGTGCTATGCTATCAAGTCTCTTAAGAAAAAATATCAGCCTACTAAGTTGAGTTGACAAATAAACTTGACCATGGCTTCTATCGTTATGGAAACACTGAAGGCTAGATAGATTAAATTGCATGTTGCAGCACTATGGAACTGGATTCTTGACAAGCTTATTAATGTTTATGGTTATAATTTCATGCATAGTTACCAGGGAAAAAAAGTGTATCAAAAGTAGCTATATTTGATTCACATTTCACTTACCTTTTCCTTTTCCTTTTCCCTTGCTAAATCCCTACCCAAATCTATGAACCAAACACGGCCTTAGTGTATTTTCCCTAGAGTAGGGAAAAATATTCTTATCCACTTTTTTACCATACTGGTACTTGTAAAGATCTAATCCAAATTAAACAAGTCTTTGTTTTTTTTTTTGTTTTGTTTTGTTTTGTTTTTTTTTGATGGGTCAAACAAATCTTTGTATAAAATAATCAAGATACGAAGGGGAAAAACCTTAGAGTTTGACTCACATTAATAGCCCTTCATCATAGTTTATGACATGAAATAATTTGAGATATTTTGTTAGCTTTTGATTCATCAGACTCTACTTTTGCATAACTAGAGCTTAAATGAAAGTGGGATTATTGGTGACAATTTTATTATGAATCATAATACAATATTTGTGGCCAAATATTTAAATTACATGGAAAACCTTATTGTTCCAATTGTTTTTAAGACAATGATATATGTTATCATTTTCCTGTGGTGTCTTATGCTGGAAAATAAAAGGAAAGTTCGAGAATCATGAAAAAGAAAGGGAGGAAAGTCGTGCAAAAGTTATTCTCTCCCTCATTTCTTTATATTAAATAAAATAAGTAACCGCATTCTACGAAGCTTCATCCAACACTTCTCTGTTAGTGAATTTATATCACTGTAAATATCTAACTTGCTCATTACATTATGGAAGAAACAATTCTTATTTCCTTGGTGAGCACAAGTGCAAGTTATCTTTTGTTCATATGTAGAGTACAAAATTACCTTGTGGCATTTTTCTTAGTAAGTCTTGCTATCTTCATGTAGTCATTTTTATAATGCCGTACTTGGTTATGGGAAGATTAGTGGCTGCCTTTGTTTAATAAGTATTGTTGGGCCCATTTTCTAAATGCTTAAGCATTTGGAATAATTGGTAACCTAACATGGTATTAGAGCTTTGGTTTTGGAAAGTTTTGGGTTCAAGTCTCTCTGCTTACATTTGGACCCCCATTTGGTATGTTTGTTTGAACTCCATTTAATTATCTGTTTGTCTCTCCATGTATAAGACGAGGTTGCATATGAGGAAGGTGTTGGATAGCTTGATAAACATTGTTGGGCCCATTTTCTAATTGCTTAAGGTTTTGGGACAATTTGGTGACCTAACAACGATATGATAGTTTTTGGGACAATTGGTGATCTAACAACCTTTATTTGACATAAGATGTTTATGGGACGTTTTATGGAAATTCCTAGTTTTGACTGCAATAATTTATATGTTTTGGCTACAATAGATCTTGCCCTATCATCACTTGAAATGCCTATATATGTCTTGCCTATGTAGCACAATGCTAAACTTGGGAAGAGCTTCCAGATCATAAATTTTTTTTTTTTTTGGAGGCTAGATTTTAATCTAGATAGCAACTGCATGGCAATTCATTCTAGTCAGGAACTGATATATTGAATGGTTACCTTTCACTGGCATTCCTCACAAAGGATGCTCATCCTTCATCTTTCCACACGAGCTTTGGTTCATGTTTTTTTCTGCAAGGAAGTGAATATGCCTCTGTGGAACTTGTGACCTTAATGTGAATTCTTTCTGGGTTATAACAATAAGTGACTTCAAATCTGACTTCACTTTCCCTCCCTCCTTTACTCCCTTTGTCAAATCTCAAATAGATTCTGCTCGGACTGGTTTTATCCATATAAACAACCAGTGGATTCTGATATCTGACTATGAGATCTGGTAATCTTCTTGAATTTTCTGATCTGATCTGATTGGTTAAATAGATAATTTACCTTGTCAGGATGGCATGCTTTTTGTGATACTAGATCCTGTACACTTGAGGACTTTTTGATGCTACAAGTAATCATGTACACTGTTGTTCGATAAAACTGAAAAATTTTATTGTTGAATTTTTTTTTTTTTTGATCGGCAAAAGTTAGTGGTTAGTTATTAAATTAGCACCTTGGGGTAGTTGAAACTCACGCCCATACACCTTGCAAGAAAATCTTGCCCTCCCATTCCATTCCTAAGAGTGGAATCTAAGACCTCCCCCTTAGGAGAGACTTGGTAGCCAAAGCGGTAGCCAAACTAGACTAGAGCCCCTTGGTTTATATTGTTGAATTACTAGAACTAAAGCCTTTAAGTTTACTAAAATAAAGTAGTTTAGAAAATAATTTTTTTAAAGCTTATTTAGTGATAAAATATGTAGTAGGGTGAACAAAACGATTATCCATTCAAACTGTTCCAAGGAATTCTACCTGTCTTCATACAATTATTGTTGATCTTGCAACCAGATTGTAGGAAGTGGGAAGGATGTTTTTACATTTTCAATGAGAAGCTATACTGCAAGGATGAAAAAAGTTTCTTATATATATTTCTTTTGTAATCTTTCATAATTAATCATATATTTATTATTAAAAGTAGTGTTTTTCCCATGCTTAGGTGGCATATTATAAGGGCTTACTTTTTTTTTAAGAGAGCCACGTCAGTATGTATTTTCTTAATTACATATAGAGTTCTATACAAACCCAAACCTAAACCTAATTTAAATTATACTAACTTTACCTCTTTTATATGGACTCTATTTGACAAATATTTCTTTCCATATATTTTTCATGGTAAATTGAGATAATCCACAAATCCAATACCAATTTTGCGTTTCACGTTTTTCTTCTTATTCTTTCAAGGGTATTACGATTTTTTTTTAATACTAAATTGCCTTTTTTTTTTCTTCTTATTTTTCCGTGCATTATTCAATATCCAATGCCAATTCTATATTATTCTATATTATGGATTTGTCTTTTAAATTTTATAGTGATTCTATATATGAAATTATATTTCATTTCCTACATTATTTTATATAATCATAACTCACAGGAGGAAAAACTTACACAACAATGATACTCTCAAGGAACCTCTAAAGTTTGAATTTACTATTTGAGTTACTTTTTCAATTGTTGAACAAAGTTCTTTTATGTTTTGACATCATATTACAGATGATTAATCACTCCATACACTGGGGATGTATCTATTGCTTGGATGTTTTCATTATTTTTTCTTTTTAGGTTTAGATATTGTTATGTAATTCTTTCTTGGTTAGTCATTGTTTAATTTCTTTTATATAATTGATATTTTAATATAATTAAGAGTGTTTATTTTACAATCTTATAATTTAATATCTATATAATAAAGCAAGAGGGTTTTTGAAAATGTATCAAAATGTCTTAGAGATACATTTTGTTTCAAGGATTGAGATTAATTTCCAAATTCATCCTAGGGTTAAGATTTCTTTAATTCCCACTCACTCACCTTCTTTTTCCCCTTTTTGTTCACTCTTTCTCTCTCTCCCCTTTTTATTTTTTTATTTTTCCCCTTTTTATTTTCCCCTTTTTTATTTTCCTTCCTATTTCTTTATCCCCTCCCCCCCCCCTTTTGCTCACTTTATTTATTTATTTATTTCTATCATATAAAATCATTATATGATAATCCAACTACAACATATTTATATTTAATTTTTTTAATAAATTTTATATGATTTCTATTTCTACATATTTTATTTTCCAAATGAATATAAAAGAAAATTAAATAGTTAGAATTACTTTTAATTTTATGTTACTAATTCTTCTTCTAATTTAACTATTATTTTTAATATCAAAATGAGTATTTATTTTATTATTTTATAATTTAATATATCATACAAAATTATTATATGATAATTATACTTTTATAATGCGATAAAACAAAAATTATCAAAATACACAAATAATTTAACTAAAATTAATATATATAAGTATTCAAGTAACGATTTTATAGAATGATAGCGCCAATATTATCAAAATAAATAATTAAAATTATATTTTAATTTTAATTAAAATTATTTTTTTATAACACATCGCACCATCAAATATTTAAAAAAGAAAAAAGAAAAAAGCACATGCATTGCAGGGGTCAACTGCTAGTTATTCAATAATACAATAGTTGACCATATGTTTATTGCTTATTGTTGTTTTATTATTTATTTATTATAAACAAAACACCACTATTATTCCTTCTTATACACTACTTCTATATAAATAAATGTATATAGGTAAACTAACTAATGGAACTAGGGAGCCTAGTTAAACAACGCAACTCTTAACTATCATCAAATCAAAACGAAAATAAAAACATCATCCTACTAAAACTAAAATAAATAAAGTGACCACTTTTCAATGAGATTGTGCTGGCGTATGAAATTTGAAATTCTTTATCATCTCAGGAAGTTCATCATCACCGACACCAGACATTGGTGCTAGCACATGAAGTTCATCATCACCACCAGAAATCGGTGATGAACCAAGAAGTTCATGTTCACCATCACTAGAGACTGATGCTAGATTAAGAAATTTATCCCTACCAGAGACCGATGTCAATGCAGGAAGTTTATTGTCCGTCATCATCACCAGAGGCTGGTGCTGATGTAAGAAGTTCATCATCTTCACCACCAGACACTAGTGCCCGATAAGGAAGTTCATCATCACCACCACTAGACAACGATGATGGAACAAGAAGTTCATTATCATCACCACCACCATTACAAACTGGTGCTGGAGCATGAAGTTTGTCATCATCAGAAACCGGTGCCAAGTTCATGGTCATTATCACTACCATCAGCTACTAGTGCTAGAGCATGAAGTTCGTCACCATTGCCACCATCAAACCTCGGTATCGAAGCAGGAAGTTCATTGTCATCACCACCAAACTCTGGTGACGAAGCAGGAAGTTCATCACCATCATCACCCCCAGACACTAGTGAAGGCATCTCTTGATCATCATTAGATACTAGTGATAGAGCAGCAGGAAGTTGATTGTTAGCAGACATCGTATGAATGTCACCTAAAGGTGAAGGTGCAGGTAAAATAGGAAATTGATTGTTGTCACTAGATATCAGTGCCATTGCACAATCATCTATTTGGTAGTGTAGGTCCAGGTGCAGGTGCCGGTGGAGCATGAATGGGCGACAAAGAATGTGCGGGTGATGTAGGAGAAGAATGACGACGACATTGATGTCTAAGCCAATGAAAAATGTGGCTGTGAATGTTCAATAAATCTTCATGAATTGTTTTGACATCCTCACAACACTCCTCGCTGACGTGAGGAATCATATGGAGAACCATTCTATCTCCATTATTAGGAGTATTATGACAATGATTCTATATGAATTGTGTGGGGCACCAAGACCCAACCAACATTGCTTCACCTCCTCCGCCACAGGAAGTCCCCTTGGGATTGGGAATCCCAGAAACTGTGGAATTGGCCACCGTGGCGGGAAAATTGGCCTCTGTGGATACCTTGGCCATTGCTTGGTTTTGATACCTCCTCTCGAATTGCTTTTACTAACTCTAGAATCACCTAAATCAGTGGTTTCAGTATTGCCTAGGCCTTGTGCTGTTGCTAACAAGGCCAAAACTACTATAACTAAAAACCCTCCCTTCATTCTGACCAAACTACAACAACTAAAAAATCCTCCTAAATTGTTGAGGAAGTTTTTATGGTTCCTCCTCCTGGGCTTCTGCATAAGTTTGCAAACTTTGCAAAGCGTACATGGTCTCAAACAAGCTACTTGGGCTTGGTTTGAAAAAATTTCTACTGTGGTTTGTGGTTTGGGATTTTGTACATGATTCGGCACTTTTCATTCGCTCTACTTCTGTGGGCCTTATCATTCTTTTGTTATATATTGATGACAAGATTATCACTAGTAATGATATTGATGGTATTTTTGTTCTCAGGTCTCACTTGCATCATCACTTTGAGATGAAAGATCTTGGCTCACTTATTTTATTGTTATTGTGGTGGCTTCTTCTCCTAAAGGGTATCTTCTATCTCAGTCCAAATATGCAGTTGATGTTATTCAGAGGGCCAATATGACAGATTCCTGAATTGTTGATACTCTATATGAACTTAATGTGCACACTATACCTCTACTAATGGTGTTCCTTTATCTGATGCTACTTTGTATTCTGTTCTGGTGGGCAGTCTTGTTTATCTGACAGTTACTCGCCCCAACATCGCCTATGCAGTACATGACGTCAGTCAGTTTGTTTCCAACTTGACTACTGTTCACTGGGCTTATGTTCTTTTGTATTTTGCTCTATTTTCAGGGTTCCTTGCATCAAAGTCTATTGTTATTTGCTACTTCTTTGGATCTTCATGCCTTTTCTAATGCTAATTGGGTTCGTGATGCTATGGATCATAAGTCAACTACTGGTCTTTGTGTTCTTCTAGGTAGTTCTCTTTGTGTTTTTCTTATGCCGAGGTTGAGTATCGTGCTATGGCTACTATAACTGCTGAAATTGTTTGGTTGCACTAGTTGCGCTAGTTGCTTATAGATTTTGGTGTTTCCATTTCTACTCTTACTCCTATGTATTGTGATAATAAGAGTGCCATTCAAATTGTTCATAACTCAGTTTTTCATGAGCGAACCAAACACATTGAGACTGCTTGCCATTTTGTGCGCCATCATCTGTAGCTTTGCATTTTGTCGTTGCCCTTTGTTTTGTCTATTATGCAGCTCACTGACTTCTTTACGAAGTCTCATATTATTTTGTTTTTCCATTTTTTACTTGACAAACTCTCAATGCTTCCTATTGTCACATCCTGGGCTAGCTTAGTCTTACTAGCATCTAGGGCTAGCTTAGTTTTCTTATATATATATATATATTTCTCTTGTAGTCTTTCATAATTAATTATTCGATAATACTATTGTTTAGTTTGTAATTTAGTTTTCAAAAACTTTAGTCACATTAGATTTTAACTCATTATATTTGATTTTCTTACTCTTAAGATAACTTTAAGAGAAATATATTGGAAAAAAACTTTTGGGATCTCTTTGGATCACTAAATTTACTGTTTTGGATTGAAAGCGTACCATGTGTTTTAAAACGTAATTTGTTGAGGTATTAGCATTTTTTGGTAACACTGGGTAAATCACTAAATGTTTTCAGTTTCTTGCACTCAATCCCCATTCTTCAAAATCTTCATGTATGAAGGAATAGAGTTCATTTTGCCACTGGAACAAAAGTGCCTTGGTAATTAAGTCCCATATATCAAAACCAACATAGTCTTTAAGATGGGATTCACGATAATTGGCATCCTAAAGTTCGTGCCACAATCCACCAAGTATTATTCCTTCAATGGTTTTCTCAAAGTGTACTTGTAGAGTTTTCATTATTTGTTACTTGATTAAGACGATGAATCTGAATACCAGACATTTGTATTTTCTCCTTCCCAATATAATTGATATGGCAGAAATATAATATTCTTATGTAGGAGTGCTTCAGTGTGGGGGGAAGATAAAATTGAAAGCTCCAAGAAAAAGAGGTGAGTTTGATATGCTTACCAGTCAAAAAGTCGGGAGTATATTGTCTTTGCCATGCCATCACGACTCGTGGCAGCTGAAGCTGGATCTAGGGGTTTTGTGATGTTTCCATCAGGAGTTACTATCACACGCTTGCAAAGTGAGTCTTCGAGAGCCTGCTCGTCACACCTGCATAGAAGCTTATTAAGAGATGCATATATAAAAAGTGAAAATCTACCAGACAGTATAGTAGGGCCAAGTTGATTAGGTCCACACATGAGTAGCTCTGCAACTGTTTGAAGATGGTAGCGTGCTTTCTCATCTTCAGTTTTGAAGAATCTGTTTCATTCCCTTTCACAAATTCTATGTTTCCAAGATGGAGTATTGCAGCTACCACACGGAATATAGCATCCTAAAAGAGGAAAACACACTGTTAGTTTGGATCTATGTTACATGGACTTGGGTATGAGTGTAGGGTACAGGTGCGTATTTAGAGCTCGATGAATTTCAAATTTAAGAATATGCTAACTCGGCAAACAAGGGTCATAATTTTATATTTTTAATTTATTAAGTGATAAAATGGTGTCATGTGTAACATACAATATCAAAAAACATTTTATTCCTTGTAAGCAATTATACAATAATATATACATATAATGATAGTGTTAAATATAAATATATAAAAAATATCTAATGGAAAGTATCGGACACATATCTTGCAGCTTCCAAGTGTCAGGTATTTGATATGGTATGGGTATTTGATTTATTTTGAAGAGTCTATGTAACATAGGTTTTTCTATTTATTGAATGTCTCCTTTCAGTTTTGTTTCTCAGTTTTTGCACTGATGCAGAGGCGCACACCTGCTCATCCTGGCTGATTCCTACAACATCCATGGCATTTCTGGTCTCCAGATATTCCCTTGCATCATCCACATTTGCTACTTCATAGCAATTTGTTTGGTTTAGATAATGGAATGTCCTTGGGTCTCCTAGTTTGAATTTCTTGACATCCTGTAATAAAATAATACTGTCAGCTCACTTTATATATGGTTACTTATTTATTTGTTTATTTTTTATGCTATGTCACCTCACAGGTGATCAGATTTGATTATATGAGCTCACCTCGGGTGGTGCTGCACAGAGCATGTAGAAACAGTGGTAGTTCCTTTCTGGGTCTGAGATTTGGCAAACTCTTGATCTTTCAAGAAGATATGTCCGAACTGCAGCTCCAGAGATCTTCCCATACTTATCGAATTGGATCTCTACAAATTTACCAAAACGACTGGTACAGCCACTCAATCATGTAAATTTTCCTGTAAGTCAAGCTATAGTAGTAGAATTGGAAATAGGACAAATTTGAAGAACAAAGCATTTAACTAGTTCACCTGGAATTGTTGTTTTTCACAGTTTTGGCATTCCCAAATGCTTCCAAGACTGGGTTGGACTGGAAAGTGAAAGCATAAATTATCACAAAATTTATACTATCACCCAATATATATGAAGTAATAGTGACTTTTACTCACCTCCAAAACTTGTTGTTCAACTGTTCTTCCTTCGGTATTAGATCTGCCCCCCATGAATGCAAGATATCTCATAAGCATTTTTGTTGTCTCTGTTTTACCAGCTCCACTCTCTCCACTTACCAAGATTGATTGACTTCCGTGTTCATTTATCATTGCCCTGATATTGAATTATTGAATAAACTCTTCGTTGTCAGATTATGGGACTAATTGGCGCAGCTTATATGAATTGCTTATAGTTTTTATTTATTTTATCTATTTTGGGAGTCTATGTCAGACTATTTGGTGTAGTTTTTACTTATAGCTTATTAGGTAGAAGTAGCTTAAATTAGTTGAAAATGTTGATTATCTAGAAGTAGGGAGAAGGGTGCTTTTGGCTTTGCTTTCTAATCATCACCTTTCAACTTACATAAAGCTTTGCCAAACAGGCCCTATGAAGGTCATTTGAGATCATTTGGTTTCACCCAATTTAGATATACCTGTAACAGGTGTCTGCAACTGCAAAAAGATGTGGATTTAGCTCACCGAAAGCAGCTCCTTTATACTGTTCCATCATATGGATGTCGTACAAGTGTGGCAGTCTCCGGAAAGGATTCACCGCTATTAGAATATTCCCGGTGTAAGTCTGCTTATTTCAGGACCGACTATTAGTTCCTAGTTGTTTTGTAAATACATTCCCTTCAATGAATTACTAAATAGTTTTACTGAAAATTCAGTGTTCGCTAGGCTACAAATGACTCACATATATCTCATTGAGAGCAAACCGAGAGGCAAGGTTGTAAAGGACTCCTGGCTCATGGAGGTATGCCAACTTGGTCATGTCATCAACCCCTGCTGGCGGTGCTTCTGAGTCTTTTGGGTATATGCTTGAGATATCTGCAACTATCTGCAAATGGTAAAGAGAGTCTAGCTTAGTTTAGATACTACCTTTTCTGCATGTTCATTAGAGTTTATTATTGTTTGATATTTATGAATCCTTTCACATTGGAGATATTCTTTCTTCTTCAGAAAAGAACAGGGTAACTAATATAGGGCACATAGGCACTCAAATCCATGTTATAATTTTGATTGTCACGCTTAAATTTAAAAGGAAAGGATCTCCTTTGTCTCACTGGCTAAAACAAGGCTGCCACCATCATCGGCTATAGTTCTAATGTTTTTGGGTTTTGTTTTTGCAAGAAATTTGAAAAACTGTTAATGAAAACAAGTTTGACAACTGTTTCAATTCCAAAAAATGTGAACAGTACTCAAAATTTACATGACTTTAAGATTTTATTTATTTATTTTTTTTGTGTGTGTGTGTGTTTTCACCTATTTTGAAGACAAGTTTTATTCCCTCCTCCCTCTGGCCACCACCTTTGGTAACCCCCCTCTGCCCCACCACATCCAGCCACCTCCTCCCGCCAGCCACCCCAACCTTCTGGCCACCACCTCTGGCAACCTCCCACCCTTCAGGCATCCCCTGTGAGAACTCATCAAACTTGTTTTCTTGTTTTTATTTTTGTATGTTTTGGAAACAAATGTGTACCAAACATGTTTTTGTTTTTGTTTCAACAAAAATAAACATAAATATGTTACCTATTTTCATTAAACAAAAGCAAAAATTGTGAATGTTGCCAAGCACTCTGTGATTCTGTCCAACCAGTTTGCAAAGGAGGAAGAGGCCAAGAACCCATTAGTGTCATTGAATTTTCTTCCATATACTGGCAGTGGCAACTTATTGGCGTTTTTCAGTTTTATGTTACAATTGGTGTTTTCTGTAAAACATGTACATCTTGTCTTAATAATAAACCAATAATAATCACAATGACAGTTTACTGGAACATATAGCCTCTGATGTTGACTGATGAATGTGAAAAAGCCTTCAGTAGAGCTAATAAATATCTCTTATATAGGTAAATATTTTTTATCCACTTTCCACCTTTTCAGGCTGTTATATGTTTATGTTATACACAGTGCCTAAAACAACAAAGATTTATCTGTGGTTTCAAATATATGCTGTACTGATTCCTGTAATATTAACAGATCTAACGGTCCTAGTTGTTTGATCATGTACATATATAGCTGCTCTCCAATATAATGGGAGGTAAGATTTGCTTACAGTTTTCCCATTTGTGGTAACTATGGTGGCATCGCTGCCTTTGATTTCTATCACTTCTCCGTCGATCCACGCAACTTCAGGATCCTCAGCCCACACTTGTGATCCAACTATGATGTTTACAGGAGTTCCCTGGATCATTCAAGAATCACAAAAGGTTAGTTTTCTTGCAGATAAAAGATTGACCCAAGTGAATTGAGATTGAAGAGATTAAAGCCCATGATCATCTAGAAAGCTTACCATAACTGTGATTCTATAGGATCATCAAATTCACAGCTGAGATGCAGAGAAGAAGCCAATGTGTTTTGGTTGTCCTCTGAGAGAGAGAGAGAGAGAGAATGGTATTGCTGTTGAGGAATGAAAAGTAGAGAGAATGTTGAAAAGGAATGTTTTTCAAAGCACATGGAAAAGCAGAGAAAATGAAGATGGTGGTGGTGGTGGTGACTCTCAAAAGCAAAAGGCAGAGCAGCCACCCCTCATCACCTCCCTCCCACTCTCCCCCACATGCTGTCAACTTTTTTTTATTTTTGCTCATTCCACATAGGCTGCTGACTTGGCTCCACAACCAGCCTCAAGATATAAAATTGTGTATCATTCTTTGAGTCGGCAAGTCTTGTGTGTCCATTATATGTTATTTTTTAGTTTTATTTTTATATATTGTTTGTTATTTGCACCCAAGCAGAGCTGGTTTTAGATTTAGTAGGTGTGGTGGAGTGGCTATAAAACAATGTGTCCTCCTTTGCATAGTTGTTGCCTTTACTCTCTTAAATCAATTGGGCTAATGATGGCTTGTTGTTATGCTTGTATAAATAAACAACAATGTTAGGCGGATCTTTTTTTGGATGTGATTCACATTACATTAAATTTGAATCTATACTTTACATTTCAATTTTGATAATTGTTTTAGCTATTTTTCAGAGTTTGTAGCTTTTTTGTAATGGCAGTTGCCTTTACTCTCTTAAATCAATTGGGCTAATGATGGCTTGTTATTATGCTAGTATAAATAAACAACAATGTTAGGCGGATCTTTTTTGGATGTGATTCACATTACATTAAATTTGAATCTATACTTTACATTTCAATTTTGATAATTGTTTTAGATATTTTTCATAGTTTGTAGCTTTTTTGTAATGGCAGTTGTGTGTCAATTTATTTACGGTCTCATTTGTCATCATTGTGTTGGTTTAAAGAACTTGACCATCTATGTTTGTTACTAATGTTGTACTTGATGCATTAGATGGTAAATAAATTATAGTACAAAAATGTGATTGTTATAAAAATAAAATCACTATAATCAAGTCCTATTAAATGCTTATATGGCTACCTGTGCACATTTGGTGAACCTTCAAGATTGAGTTTCATTCATTTATTGGAGTGTTTGACCTCAAAGGCATTTGCCAAATTGGATGCTAAGCATTGCTTCTAATATTTCATTCCTTGTCTTTTTCAGCTCTAAGATTGAAAAAGATTATTGTAACATTTGTCAATTTTTATGTCAATTTCTTGAATTGGTTGCTTCCAAATAGTGTTCAATGACTTTGATCGCATGCAGTTTTAAAAGTTTGAAACAAGAGATAACTTCTAATATCATCCGTCTTTAAGAAAAATCCATGTATACAAAATTAAATCACAAGTAGATTTTATCGTACTGATGTACATGTTCTTAATAATTTTTTAATAGTTTAATTATGTTTATGTTAATTTGTTAAAGAAACTTTGAACAACTATTTTTTCTTTCATCTCAAATGTTTTTTTTCCCTTTCTGCATCAATTTTCTTTTTCTCAATTTCCATTTTCACAAACAAATAATGAACATTTTTCACATTTGCTGCCAAAATAAAAAAAGAAAAAAGAAAAAGGCAGTTACTGAAGCCAACAAGGATAGAATTCTTAAGAGGGACAAATGGGTATATTCATTCAAAAGTCAATGGGATCAATGGGGTTCAACAGGTGATTCTGTTGTGGAAAAAAGATCAAAAAGGGCATGAGGCATCATCTTTAATGGCCCCACAAACCCCCCCACCCTCCAATCTCCAAATTCTTCTCCAACCCACCAAACCTTTGGTGGGCCTCTGTTGGGTTTGAATTGAATTTCTTTTTTGCCTTTCTAGTTAGGGGCGGTGGAGATGGTGAGTTTTGAATTGAAATCTTTTATAGAGGATGTCCTTCCTTTCACATGGGAAAAAGGTCCTGTGTAGTGGGCCCCATAAAAGGCTTCTCCGATCTCTCATTCTTCCTTTCCAACCAAGTTTTCTTCATTCTTTTATATTTTTTAATTTTTAATTTTTTATCAATTGTTGTATCAATATTAAATGGACTAAGGCCTCGTTTGGGAACATACTTTTTTAGTAACTTTTTGATTTTTTAGTTAAAATATAATGTAAAAAAATTAATATATTTGGGATGACTTTTTGGCTTTTTATGAAAATATGTGCAAAAAGTAGAGAGAAAAGGAAATCTTTGACTTTTTGGTATAAATTGTTAGCTTTTTGGTTAAAAAAGTCACTTGCCAAACGAGGCCTAATTATTAGTGTTCTTAATATTTTTTTAGATTATTTAATTTAATTAGGAGTAAAGATAATATGCATGTGGTCTTTGGGAGTGCATGCAATGCGATTCAGTGTGATTTAAGAATAAAATTAAAATACAATTATAGATGTTGGATTGATAAATTTGTTATTTATAATAAACCGTAATTTGAGCGATTTCAACCTATTAATTGATTGAAGAATAACTTTAAATAATTATCAAGTATTTATATAATATATAACCTTAATTTGCATAATACTTTATATATAACACTAACTAATTTTACATAATATTTTTCATATATATATTACTAATTTGTGCCACATTCTACATCTCATATTTCTCACACTGATTTTTATTTTGACATTTCATTGAAAATAAAAAAATATATGTATTAACTATGGCGGGACATAATGGTTTCAAAAGTGAATTATAAATTTTAAATCATGGATCAAACCAACCCGTGATTGGCAGGCAGATCGGTGCAACGATTTTAGTAAATTAGGCGATATTTTACATAACTCTGTAGACATTCCATTTTTTACCAGTCTTAAAACTCTGGCACTTTCAATATGATCCCATGATGATGAAACAAGGATGCATCTCAATTGTCTTCAAACAAAGCCTTTCAAATGGGGATAATTCCCAACCTTAAATCCTTTTGTTGCCAAAATAATTTTTAAACCTTTCAAATGTTTTCAAAAAATAATTTTCAATGATACAAGATGTCATTTCAAGTATTTGACTTAGTCCACCTCTCATTTTTGCAATAAAAAATCTTGCTTATTTTAAAACTGGGTGAAGATGAAGTCAAATTGAATGAAAAAATGGAAAACATTCAAGAAAACAATTAGTCGCAGGTTTGTTGGACCACCTACAGGTTAAAACCCATAGATGAGCCAACCTGTAGATCATACCCACGGGTGAAGATCATACACGTGGTTACTCACATGAGTTATGATCATACTTGTGGGTGATTGTGGTAAAAGGATTTTTGGAGTACTCGATCCAGGCAGACAATCGATCTCGGGTTGCTACTTGAAATAGAAATGAACACTCTAGTCCGGGGGTGCCGGAATTAACACTCCGACGGACAAATCAGTATTCTTTCAAGTTTTTCTATTTCTATGTCACTTTTTGTTTCACATGCATCATTTTGGCTGATGCTCTTCCTTTTCATATTGCTTTCCAGGGGCCCACTTTCCCATTATCACCTTTCACCATCACATCTGGGACCTCTAGATGTGCCAGAAAATTTACAGCATACTTGGCCCACGGGATAGATTCTACTCGGCCTTGGTCTTGTTTAGATGGGTTAGGTCATGTCGAGTTATCCTCACCAGTCTTCTCGGCATCCTCTTTAAGTAGCTCACTTGAGCGGTCACTTTTATTTGGCCCCCCCACAATTGCTCCCCAAACATCCAAATAACATATTTACTCAGCGTGTTTGGTTTCTCGGCTAACAGAACAGACAAAACCCTCGAAAGTCAGAAATACGGCGATTGCACTCTTTTTTGTACTGATTCGTCAGAGCAGACGTGCTACTTGAATCATTACAACTTCCCGCCCCTTCGTATTTGACATTTATTTAATGCGATTTGAAAACTGTAGCTCCGTATACTCTTGAATTGAAAGGCTATTGACATCCTTTGAGCATCCTTCATATCAACCTCCTTCAAGACCTCTGCAATCCCGCTTTTCACTGTTCATCTTCTTTGTCAACCTATAAGTCCCCTTTCTCTTCTCATTCTATTCTTCATTCCAGTTCCCTGTGTGCTTTTCTTTTGTTTTTTGTACACGGTGTTTTCTTTCCATCTCGAATGGTGAGGCATTTGAATCTCCTCTCTGAGGATTGAGTTGCAGCCTTCGTCATCACTTTTCAATCCCAGACGATGTCCACCTCTCCCTTGTTGTAGACTGTGTGGTGGACATAGAGAGGGCTGATAAGAATAAGATTATTTTTCCTCTTTTGTCAATAGTTGAGGGTGGAGTCCGATTCCCCCTCCATCCTTTCCTGAGGTCTGTCCTACGTTATTTGGGACTAATTCCCTTCCAACCTAACGTGAACTTCTATTGAATAATCATGGGTATAGTAGAGTTGAATCACCGTCTAGGTCTTAACCTAGGGATCCCAGCTTTTCGGCATTGCTATGTCATGGTGAAATCATCCGGTCGGCAGGGCCATTACTTTCTGAGTGCCAAGGATGTAGATCACCACTTGGTGACTATGTTCGCCAGCTCTGGCAAAAGGGTTGACGATGTCATGGTCGTTATCCAAGGCAATTGGGAATTCGGCGAAGGAGAAGATCGCCAGGACCCAGTGCCTGGTTTTAAAGATTGGATGCTGATTGTTATTTTTATGCCGCGCATGAAATGACTTAAAAAGAGCGCTGACTTCGGTGGATGAAGCCAATATTGATCAAGTGAAGACAACCCTTAGTTATAAAGGACGTGCAAATCTTCAAGGACAAGGGCGCGCCGCCTATATATTATTGAGATACGACCCAACTTACTCCACTTTCTCGGGTCGTAGATAATATCCTTGTGCTGAGGGACAAGTGATAGCTTACTGCACTAATATTTCCTAGCTTCAAGATTTTAAGGATATCGGTGTTAGCTCTGACGCCAGTGAAGAAGTCGGCGAAGACACTCAATCGGAGGGGCGTGTGAGAGACCATGAGCTGAACAGAGAAATTGAACTGGCATTTGAGCACATCAGTCTTGACCGTTAGACTGATAACCCTTCCACCTCTGGCCGACTAGATTTATTTGTTCCAGAAGATGAGATTTTTCACAGGTTTAAACGATCTAACCACCGCAGAATCAGAAGTTGAAGAGATGGGGGAGATCTTTGGCCCAATTGCTAGAAGATGAATACCGAGAAAATGGTTGCTAGAAGACAGTCGGCGAATCTTTAGGGAAGCCAGTGACCCTAATACGCCAGGCTCCTATGGAGAAAACAGCCTGCGAAGTGGTCGTGGCGAATTGACTCCTGAACGCCAGATAGAAGCGTAGGGAGCTGATCTGGTAGGACAGAAATGACCTACTAAGGTCGTGGCCGATTTAATGAAGGAGCCGATTGACAAACGGCCAAGGGTAGAGATGCTGTCCACCGCAGATGAGTTGTCCGAGCCATTTGTTATCCAACCACGGATGAAGAATGCGCCGGTTCTCACCGTTGGGTCGGCCATCAAGGACCCCACCGTGGCCCTAAGTATGGCTTCGGCTCTCTCTCTTTTAGTAGACAAGGCCATATTTTGTGCTGAGCCGGATGTCGTTTTGATTACTCTGGTGGTGCAGTCGGCTATTCTGGTAAGCTTGGTGGACGTCCTTTTTGGCTCTGCCTAGAATTTCCATTTTTTATTCCAACTAACAAGTCTTGGTTTCATTGCTTTGTCAGGCAGCAGGAAGGATTGTCGAGATCAGTCGTCTGCATTACGATGCCATAGAACGACTCGGCATTCTTGAAGGCCAATTAGAAGCTGAAAAAGCCAAGGCCACTGCAGCGATCGTCGATTTATCTATGGCCATAGCTAAGGCCGAATCTAAAGCCGCAAAGGAAGAAGAGGAGAAGGCGATAGCGCTTGCAGCACAGAAAAAAGGGCAATACGTTGATCTTCTTCGTAGGGCCGTTGAAGAGAGAGCGAACCTAATAGACGGCTCCCCTGAAGTCGGCTCAATAAGAAGTCAAAAAACTGAAGGCCGAGCTTGAAGAGGAGAAGAAGGCGAGGTAGTTTGCTGAAGCCGGTATGGCCAAAACTTTTGATTTTGGAGAACTTATGGCCAAGGAATTGTATGCTGATGAAGCCTTGAAGTTCGAGAATCGAGGTTTTAAGCATGGATGACTCAAAGCTCTGGCAGCCGCCAAGGTGACTCTCGAGCAGCCGATTCCCTACGAGCAATTAGAAGTCGAACCACTAGAGTTGGATCCAGAGGATTTGGACTTTTGATCAGCCGCCTTTGTAATAGGATTTTGGTTTTGTTAGCTGTTTATTTTGCTGCCTTTGTTAAATGGTTTAGTTTTTGTACTAGGGCCATTTTCATAGTTTTTGTACTAGGGCCATTTTCATGTATAAAGTGTCGAATGTACTCGTGCAATTTATGAATGAAAATGTCTTGCTTATAAATGTGAATGAACATGCCTTGCCTGGTCAGTGGAACTGAAACAAGAATAAAATTATGAAAACAAGAGCATTGTCAAGCCGAATAGTTGAATAAATCTACCCTTGTCCTAGTTGACCACTGAGTGTAATCGACGAATACATCTACAAAGTAGGTTCATGGTGAAGTGGGGCACTTGTCTTAATTCGGCATAAACGGTTTGAAGAGTCGAATAGATTAATAAATCTGCCCTTGCCCCGGTTGACCACTGAACGTAATCGCCGAATACATCCGCAAAGCAGGTTCATGGTGAAGTGGGGCACTTGTCTTAATTCGGCATAAATGGTTTGAAGAGCCAAATAGATTAATAAATCTTCCCTTGCCCCAGTTGACCACTGAACGTAATCACCGAATACATCTGCAAAGCAGGTTCATGGTCAAGTGGGGCATTTGTCTTAATTTGACCAAAGCTGTTTGAAGAGACCGAATAGATTGAATAAATCTGCCCTGCCTAGTTGACCATGAACGGAATCGCCCGAGTACATCCGTAAAGCAGGTTTATGGTGAAGTGGGCACGTGTCTTATTCGGCAGAAATGGTTTGAAGAGCCGGATAGATTATAATAAATCTACCTTTGCCCCAGTTGACCATGAGCGTAATTAACCGAATACATAAGTAAATGGTGTGGAGCGGGCACTTTGTAAACGCTGCATCCGCAATTAATAAGTGGGAAGGGAGGCTAGGCGCACTTGGGGCCTGTGCTGTCGTTAAATATACACTGCTTAGATCCAGCAGAGTGCGAGAGGGAAAAGAGCACTGCGTTGACCTGGGGAGATTTGTATGTCAAGAAAAATATTCTTTAACAGTAGAGGGGAGGGCAAGACGCTAGCTAAACTAGATGTAGAAATGAACAGTGGGACTGGTGGCAAACCCGTGTGAACGGATAATAGGACGTCAGAGGAGCGTGAGAGGCATCGTTCCCTCCGTCGTCGAAACAAGTCTCCAAGAGGGAGCAAGGTAGAAAAGTCATCAAGGAGGGAGATGCAACAACGAGGGAGCTCCAGGAATGCGAGTGCACATGCGTCATTGCGAAACGAAACCAGTAGGCCACTACACCCGTTAAGTTTTTCAGTTTTTGTTGGGAATAAACCAATGACTGAAACAGACTCAATTATTCGTGATCCGAACGTGGCAGTAAAATTTACTCGACAAATTTTTCTACCCGAAGTCCAACAATCAATGGTTAGTCGGGCTGATTATGAAATTTTTTGAGAGGGTGTCCATGGAGCAGTCAAAGGACAATATAGCTCCTATAAGATTAGCATGCGCCTTCGTGCCGCGCAAAGAGAGCTCAAACAGAAAGACGGCCACATTCGGAACTTGGAGCGCCGCGTAGAGAAGGCCGGGAGCAAGTTGAAAAAGGCCAAGGCTGTTGAGATGTAATCGGCGGGTTAGACGAACCCGATCATGACAGACAGAGTAAACTAGCTCCTCCTTGATCATGCCATAGCCGATTGGGATATGACAAGCATGTTCGCAAAAGAGGCGATAAGAATGTGGGCCTATGAACAAGGCTTTTTTGATAGCTGAAAGATCGGCATTGAGAAGACCAGGGAGAAGTTGGCAGATGATGTTTATTGATACGAGAATTGTGGCTTTAAGCACGGATGGATTAAGGCTTTGCAAGCCGTAGGTGTCGATTCGGCATCTTCGTTGTACCAAAGTTACAAGGTCCCCTTTGAGGCTTATGAGGCCGAAAAGACTGATGACGAAAAAGAAGGTGCCGACCAGGAGAAGGCCTAAATATCCAGAAAGACATTGTATTTCTTAGTCTGTCGGTACCCATGTACTTGTATATATTGTAAAAAATAAATATCCTTTGTGCTTGTTTGTTTGATAGTTTGGTTGTCCTTGTCAGAAATGTGTGTTTGTGGTCCCATGCCATCTTCATGCTCCTGGCTTATTAATGCATCTTTAGAATTGTTTTTCTATTGGCTGTTGCAGTTTAATTACTAACTTTCGCCAACTTAGGCAACGCTGATCTAATAATCCTTGCAGTGAGCGCTTCGAATTTAGTGCCGATTGTGATCATGCACGAAAAGTGCTCCGAATTCAGAGTCTTTGGTTTGGCCAATCGTGATCATGCATGAAAGGTGCTCCAAATCTGGACGCTTATTCGGCCCAAACATGATCATGCACAAAGGGCACTCCGAATTTAGAGTCTTGGTTGTGGCCAGTCGTGATATACACGAAGGGTGCTCCGAATCCGGAGGCTTATTCAGCCTAAACGTGATCATGCATGAAGGGCGCTCCAAATTCGGAGTCTTTGTTTTGGCCAATCGTGGTACACGAAAGGCGCTTTGAATTCAGAGGCTTATTCGGCCCAAACGTGATAATGTACGAAGGGCGCTCTGAATTCAGAATCTTTGTTTTGGCCAATAGTGATATACATGAAGGACGCTTTGAATCTGGAGACTTATTCGACCCAAACGTAATCATGCACGAAGGGCACTCTAAATTTGGGAGTCTTTGTTTGTGGCCAATAGTGATACGTGAAGGGCTTCCGAATCTGGAGACTTTTTGACCTTAATGTGATCATGCACGAAGGGCACTCTAAATTTGGAGTCTTTCTTTGTGGCCAATCGTGATATACACGAAGGGCGTTCTGAATTCAGAAGCTTTTTCATTATTCAACCATTTTCAATGAGACGACAATAAAAAAGGCATACTGTATTGTGGAATACATAGATGCATACAAGTTTGTATAGCAACAAAAATAAAAAACGAACTAGCATATCGTACAAGTTGGCTTAATGATAAAATTTACGCAAGTGGGTCGAATTCCAGGGGCGTGGTAAACTTCTGCCAGCCATGTCTGAAAGCCGATACGCCCTCGTTTCGGTAATCAAATCAATCTGGTAAGGACCGTCCTAGTTGGGGCCTAATTTACTGTCTGCTGGGTTTTTAGTAGCAGGAAGCACTTTCTTGAGAACCAGTTCTCCAGGTGCATAATAGCGTAACTGCACGCGCTGGTTATACAACTTGGCGAGCTGCTGCTGATACTGCGCCATGCATACAAGAGCACGATCTCGGCATTCTTCAATTAAAGTAAGATCTAAGGCCAACATCATGTCATTACACCCCATGTCAAAAACCTTTGATTTCAGTGTGGGCAGGCTGATTTCAAGAGGGATGATAGCCTGTGTCCCAAAGCACAAGGTGAACGGCGTTTCTCCAATGGACAGCCTCAGAGTGGTACGATGAGCCCATAATACACTGGGCAACTCTTCAACCCACTTGCCTTTGGCCTTCTCCAATCGTTTCTTGATTCCGTCCAAGATCACTTTATTAGAGGCCTCAGCCTGATCGTTGCTTTGCGGGTACGCTGGCAAGGAAAAATAGGGCCGGATACTGTATGTATTGCATAACTCCCGATAGACGCCATAATCGAATTGGGTGCCATTGTCGGATACTGGTGCTCTCGGTATGCCGAATCGAGTTATAATGTTTTTCCCCACAAAGCGTTTAACATCGACATCTCAGATATGTGCCAATGCCTCTACTTCAACCCACTTCATGAAATAGTCTGTTGCGATGATCAGGAATCATTTGTTTCCCGGAGCCTGCGGTAATGGTCCGACGATGTCAAGACCCCATTGAGCGAACGATCAAGGACTAGTAACGGAATTTAATTCTTCGGCAGGCAAACGAGTTAATGGGAAAATTTTTTGGCATTGTTCGCATTTCTTTATGTAGTTCTCTACATCAGTACGCATAGTAGGCCAATAATATCCTTGTGTTATGGCTTGGTGGGCCAATAAGCGTCCTCCAGAGTGGGCACCGCAACTACCCTCATGTATTTCGGCTAAGAAGTCCTCAACTTTGTCTGCATGAACACATTCCAGATATGGCTCAGAGAGAGATTTTTGGTAAAGCTTTCCCTGCGGATCTAGATAATATCGCAAGGCTTTATTCCGTAATTTGTGGGCTTCTTTCTTATCTGTTGGGAGCTGCTCTGAGGAAAGAAATGCAACGATAGGGTTCATCCAACTTGGTCCTAACTCAATGATGTTAATCTGAACTGGTTCAAAAGAAGTGATACTCGGCTCTGAGATAAACCCTGCTTCGATGGTTCGTTTGACTTCTGAGTTAATAAGCTAGGCAAGCAAGGGTATTTGTATGCGTGTCCTGGTCCCAAGTTATTTGGTTCAGCTCGTGGTGGTCGAATTTCGTAAGCAAGGAATTCGCCGTTTTTCATGTTGGCTGCCATTCGTTTTTAGTTGCATATTCCCCTTTCAACTGGTTAATGACTAACTTTGAGTCATAAAAAACATGTAACCGCTGTGCACCAAGATGGAATGTGTTATGAAGGTCGGTTAGCAATGCTTCGTATTTGGCCTCGTTATTTGATGCATCGAAACCCAATTTGACTGCCTACTCGATTATTACCCCTTCGGGGGTCATGATTACTACGCCTGCTCTGCTGCCACGTTGGTTGGATGATCCATCACAATACATTTGCCAATGTTTTCAACATACATTCTCTAGTCGGGTTGAGGTTGAAGGTGGACTTGATTGGACTTGAAGAGTCGGCATGGCATCCTGTGAACTCGGCTACAAAGTCGGCCAGCACCTGTCCTTAATGGCCATTCTGGGCAAAAATTGGATGTTATGCTGGCCGAATTCCAAAGCCCATTTAGAGACTCGCCTCGATGCTTTCACTCTACGGAGTGCTGCTCGAAGAGAATAATCCGTTAATACCCCTTTGGTATGAGCCTAAAAATAGTGCATCAGCTTTTTGGAAGCCACTACGAGAGCTAGGATGAGCTTTTTCAGTGGTAGGTATCATGCTTCGACGTCAACCTTGCCTTGCTTACATAGTAGATTGGTCGCTGCTCCCCGAGTTCTTTCTTTAGTAACACAACACTGACCGCCCGGTCGGATATTACCAGATACAAGATGAGCGGATCGCCTGGCGATGGGGTTGCCAAGAGTGGCACTGAACAGAGATAAGTTTTCAAGCTATCCAGCGCGGCCTGGATATTGGGGTCCATGCAAAGGCTTTGCCCTACCGAACTCTGAGAAAAAATTGTTGGTAGCGGTCTGAGGAATGGTTGATAAATCCATTGAGGTCGGCGACCATTCCTTTCAATTTTTGAACTTCTTTGGCTCACTGAGGGGAGCCGAGTTCTAGCATTGCTGTGATTTGCCTTGGGTTGGCCTCTATTCCGCGATGGTTCACAATATAGCCGAGTAACTTGCCGGATCCGATGCCGAATGCACATTTCGAGGCATTTAGTTTCATTTTGTACTTTCTGAGAATGCCAAAGGTCTATGCTAAATTGGCTAGATGGGCATGCTTTTTCTTGGATTTCACCACAATGTCATCGATGTATACTTCCATGGTGCGGCTGAGTTGTTCGTTAAACATAGTGGTAACCAGCATCTGGTATGTTGCTCTCGAATTCTTCAGTCCGAAGGGCATGACCTTGTAGCAATAGGTTCCCCTTGGGGAGAGGAATATGGTCTTTTCCTGATCCTCTGGATGCATGGCAATTTGGTGATAACCTCTGTAGGCATCCAAGAAGCTTATGCGTTGATGATGCGCCGTTGTGTCCACAAGTTGGTCGATTCTGGGAAGAGAAAAGCAATCCTTGGGACATGCCCTGTTCAAGTCTTTGAAATCCACACAGATGTGCCAAGATTCATTTTTCTTCTTTACAACCACGGTATTGAATAGCCATGTGGGATAAGTTACTTCACGAATTGCCCCGGCATCAAGCAACCTGCCAACTTCATCAACAACGCCTGATGCATGCTCTGCGGCTGACCGCTGACTTTTTTGAATGATTGGTTTGACTTTTGGGTCGAT
Organism: Camellia japonica; assembly: GCA_030407325.1. Lineage (NCBI taxonomy): Eukaryota > Viridiplantae > Streptophyta > Magnoliopsida > Ericales > Theaceae > Camellia > Camellia japonica. The sequence goes on from JAPPVO010000019.1 coordinate 140,136,010, forward strand.
GTTTAAATGGTGTTGGGCCACGATTGGATCCACCCCCGGCATTTCATATGGTGTCCAAGGAAATACGTCAATGTTGCCGAGTAAGAAGGAAACCAGCTCGCGTTTTTCAACTTGGTTCAGGGAAGTGCCGATCATGAAGAACTTGTCAGGGTCCCCATTGATTTCGACCCGATCAAGGCCTTCAGTTTCCTTCTCACTGGGGGTTTTCCCAATGTTCTCGAGGCTTTCTCGATTCGTTACTTCAATTGAGTTCACTTCCAGTTCCTTTGGCCTTTTTGCAGAAGCAATAAGATAGCATGCTTGTACCGATTTCTGAGAACCCCGAATCTGCTCAATGCCATATTTAGTTGGAAAACAGAGTAGTTGATGGTAGGTGCTTAGCACAGCCTGCATAGTGTGCAGCCAGGTTCTTCCCATGATAAGATTGTATGGTGATGGGAGTTTAACGACTAGAAATTCCATGTTGACTGATTTGGTACCCGCCCATACTAGTAGCGTGATCTTACCTAAAGAGTACTCGGGGTTGGCGTTGAAGCCGAACAGTGGGTAATCGGTCAGTAACAGATCCGAATTAGTGAAGCCGAGTTTAATGAATGTCTTGTAATACATTATTTTTGAGGTGCTTCCCTGATTGATGAGAACACGCTCGACCGTGAATCTATTCACTCGTAGCTCGATGACGAGGGGATCAACATGGGGAAGAGTTACTCCATCTAGATTGGTGTCGTCAAAGCTAATCTTGCCAGTTTCATGGGGCCGTTTGGCTGGTGTGATCGGCTTGGACGGGCTAGGTTGTAACTGAATTGTATGTACTTAGGCTGGCGACGGTAGACTGTATATCATGTGAATTACATTAAGTGAAGGTGAATCCGACGGTAGGGCTACCGTGTTCGGTGGATTGTTCTTTCGGATATGTTGCGCTAGCCAGCCGTCTTGCACTAACCCCTCCAGGTGGTCCTTCAGTGCATAACAGTTGTCAGTGTCATGGCCATGGTCCTTGTGATATTCGCACCGCCTATTCCTCCTTCTAGAATCAAGGGGCCCCATCATCTTGGACAACTACTTAAAGAACGGAAGATGCTGGACTTTGGGTAGTGTAGACCACCCCAAACTCCGTTCCACGCGCAAGGGCGCGAATTGTAGTTCTAGCTACTACAGTTCGGACTCCTGTCACGGTTCTGAATCTAATCTCACAAAGTGCAATGTAAGACTAATAAATCACCAAACAGTCCAAATCCGGAAAATCGTTTTGGAAAATCGATTTTAATCAAAAGCGCCAAACATGGACTGCTTTGCCAGATTTCAGAGTCGCCACCTAAATATTTTATTTTGAGAAATTTAGGAAACCCTGACTCGTGCTTAAGGCCACGTGTCCGTCATCACCAAAGTTGCGTCGGCTCGAGAACTTGGGTACGAGAGGGGAAGGTCCTGAAATAAGAACCCCCGCTCGCCCAATCAAAGGATCGGCCTTTACTGATCATGATATGTTGTTTTTGAAAACACATGTGTTCTTTTCCGGTTATTAGCTAGCTTACTATGTGATGCGCACAAACATACAAGTATAGACTCAATTGCAAGATTTGGAACAAAACATCTCATGTTTGTTTTACGAAAATGTTTGAAAGTGTTACTCGCAAGTAGGCTAAGATGTGGATTTGCCACCCTCAAGTGGGCTTAGAAAACAACATGATTTTGCCACTCCGCAAAGTGGGCTTAAAACAAACATTTTGATGAATTGTTCCAATTCAAGTAATGAAGCCTGCATCCACAGGCATTCAAGCAGTTATAGTAGTTAAACACATAGCCTCATGGCAAGCATGCTATCATGGCAGTCATTTACACACATGCAAGGATGCTAAAGCGTAAACACTCACCGAGTACTCCGAGCCAAAACAGAAGCTAGTTAGTAATCATGCATGATCCTAGCTATGTCAACAATGTCTAATGCAATACATGCAAAATGTAACTAAGATAGGCTCGGCTATTCTAAGATGTCATGTGAATGCAACTAGATAACATGTATTCAAATTGGTATTGAAATACGATGTAGTTTGCATGATGCGTCGAGCCCGGTGCATGCAAGACAGATGAATGGATGCATGCATGCAAACATAAGGTATGCTAATCGAAATATGCCCTAAAACTAACCATCGAAAGTTGATAAGTAAAAGGGAGAAATAAATGGGGCTGGAAGACATGCATCACACACACGCACACTTATTAGAACAGTTCGCCCTCTCGATAGAGGGTCCGAATGAATTTAGCTAACTAGCAACGCTAATTAAACTAATTATTACAAACCAACTAATTAATCAAATTAATTAAGTTACAAAACCAACTAAGTATGAAAAGTATCTAAATTGGGCTGCCACAGCTCCGCCTTGAACAATGAAGGATGCATGCTTGGTCGCGTCCTCCCGAAAATCCACTACCGTACCTCAAGATGCCTCTGTTTGCACACTTTTGTACTTTTGAAAATTATGACCCACCTTAGGAACATGCTGAAGGATGGTCGGCCAAGAGGGATGGCCATCGGCCAAAGTTGATTGCCATTGGCCAAAATTGATAGCCGATCGGCATCTTTGATGGCCGGTCGGCCACTGTTTCCTGTAATTTCTCATTTTGCTGCAACAGAGCACAAACAGAGGCATGGCGGTGTATTTGCAAGGGAATATGTGTGCAACTACACTCCTTATCATGTCTCAATCTCAAAGGAGTGTAGTGCTCGGCTCTCGAGCCACCAATCACGCATCTCAATGTATGATGGCCAAAGAGGCCAAGTTGCACAAGTCAATATCAATGAATGCACACAAACAACACTAAAGGCCTTAACCTCTATCATGATGTGATCAAGAGGTGCGTCGGCGACCAAGAAACGCAACACGTTTCATCACTTCAAGTACGAAACGTGCCACATTTCTTGTGTTTGGATCAACACTCGATTCAAACACAATGCAACACATACAACATGGTCAACCTATCAATGCTAATGGCATGCACAAGATTCTATCACGTGGACAATGCATGCATGGCGTGTTTGAAGGCTAAAGCATCAAAGCAAGTAAAGAGCATCATACAAGAGGCATGCAATACAATGCTCAATGGACTTAATCCGAATATGGACAGACTTAAGAGGCTCCAAAATAGTGGCCAACACACCAAAATTTAGGCACAAAAAGGGCAAGAACACATGCTCATGTGATAGCTCATTAACTAGGCACAAGGGTCAGCTTTCAAACACAATGAAGAAGTGACGAATATGAGAGCATGGCATAGATACAAGCACTGAAATCATGTGAGAAATGATGACATATCATGCAAGCAACACAAGCATGGCATGCTAAGGGTCCTTAAGCATTAAAGTTAATGAAGTACACATCACTAAGGCTATACAATGCAATGCTCAATGGACTAAATCAACCCTAAACAGTCCTCATGCATGCCAAAATAATAGCCAAAATGCTCTGAAATGCTAGCATTGAAAGCAATAAAATGCATGCTCATGCAATGGCTCACAAACAAGGCATGAAAGTGCAACTCTCAAGAGCACTTAAAGAGTGAAAAACATGGGAGTGTGACAACACTATATGCTCTAAAATATCATTCCAAATGATGCCAAAACATGCACATATGACAAATGAGGTATGCTAGGAGGCTCAAAGCTTAAGGCTAGCAAAGGTACTTGCACCATAGCCATATCGAGCAAGCCCCAAAGGGCCAAGATGACTCAAAATAGTCCCAAGGCAGGTCAAGACAATGCCAAAACATGCATGTAATGAAGCCAAAACAAGCTAGCATGGTAAGCCAAAACACCAAGCATGCAAGGCCAATGAGCATAGTTATACTACAAGTGTAAGAAGCAAATGAGGGATGCTTTAACCAACCAAAAACAGAGTTATATCATGGCAAAATAAGTCCCAAAACACATTGAAATGGTAGCCCAAAAGCTTAGGCAAGATGGCATACATATTGGCTCATGTTTAAGGCTTAAAGCACAACTCTCCAAAAGCATTGAAAGAGTGAAGCACCAGAGGGTATGACCACACCACACACACTGAAATCACATACCAAATGATGCTAAATCATGCAAATAACCCAAACAATGTATGCTAGTGACTTGGAAACTCAAAGCTTGTAAACAAGATTGCACTATGGCTATACAAAGCAAGGCATGCATGACCAAAATAGCTTAAAATAGAGCTTAAGCATGGAAAAACATGAGTAAAAGCTTGCTGGAGTGGAGCCAAAAACATGCTAGAATGATGGTCCAAAGCATGATGCATGTTAAGGCTATAAGGAGGATTGCACTACAAGGGTATAAAGCATGTAAGAGGCAATCAAACCAAGCCAAAACAGAGTTAATACATGCTAAAATAACACCAAAAACATACTGAGATAGGACCAAAACATGCTAGAAAGACATGCTACTTTGATGAGCCATCAACACAAGCAAACAAAGGAAGAGGAGGGGGGACAACCCCCACCCATTTGGGGCCTCAAAACACACTTTCTACTACTGAAAATCCATTGGATTTCAGTGGCTAAAAGGCCAAGAGAAGACCTAAAAGGATGGCACAAAAAATGGCCAAATAAGGCACAAAAAGGGGAGGTAGACCACCCCCAACACCAAAGGTGCCTCAAACAAACACTTTAAGCACTTGAAAAGAGAACTTTTTACAATTGAAAGCTAAGCCAAAAGAAGCATTCAAATATGGCTAAGTAAGCAACTACAACAAAACTTTAAAGATGCTAGAGGCTCACCCTTGAAGAACAACTTTAGAACAGTAACTTCAGAGGCAAAAACCAAGCTTAAACCACTCAAATGCAACCTCCAAGAACCTTAGCTCAGTAGTGAAGGTGTTTCACTAGGTGCTTTAGTGCAAAAGTGTGAAGAAAAATCACTTTAAGGCACAAACAAGTGCAAATATAGAGAGAGAGGGAGAAATATAGAGAGAGAGAGAGATATCTTATCTCTAATGCAAATTTCAAAAGCCTGGAGAAGGGGGGGCCTCCTTATATAGAAACACAAGCTTCAAGCTTCTTAGACCAGCTAGAAGCTTGTTTGAATCCATCCATACACGTATATGGAGGATACACAAAGTGACCAACAGCTGGCACCAACTGGAAGAAAAATATCTACAAAAGCAGAAAAAGGGGTCTCGGCCAAAAAAATGACTGACCAGCCATTAATGGTGCCGATTGGCCATCAAAGGTGCTGACCGGCCACCACTGATGGCCGATGGAAAGAGGGCATGGCTGATGGGTTGTAGGGCTGGCCAACAGGCTATCCCCTTCCCTCAGAAACAAAGCCACAAGCTCTTGGTCCACAACCAAGCACAAAACAGAGAATTTGAGAGGCTCCAAGGCAAGGCGCACAGCCGAGACTTTCAGAAACTCAAAACGAATACGAGCATGGATGATCATCGAGTGTTCAAACGATGACGTCTAAGTCTTGAGGATGGTAAAAAATGAGGTGTCTACAGGTAGGATCTTATTGATCGGCTCCGCTAACTCCGTATACTTCTTGTCCAAACGTCTGGTGCGCCTGGTATCCACTTGATACTGTTTGTTTGAACGGTGAGAACACTGCCCGCTTGATCGGCATGAATCACACTAGTTGTCTCGTTTAGCCCGAATCCAAGGTTTAGGGCTCCTTGGTGGCACGACGCTTATCAGCCGAACTAGACTAGTTGGGGCCAATTTCATGACTTTCTGTCCTGCTTTAATGGGAAGGGCATCGTATTCCACCTTGCAATACTCCTCAACTTTCTTCATTAGTGCCTAGACTGTTTTGGAAGGCCGTCTGGTCAACGAACTTCGGCGAGGACTAACCGAGTGTAACCCATCTTAAAGGCAGTAATGGCTATGGAATCATTGCAGGCATCATCCGCCAAGTTGAAACACTCCCAATAGCGCCAAATACTTATGGAGGGTCTCTTTTGGCTTAATTTGCATCACCCAGAGAGAGTCGGCTTGCTTTGGTTGAACCTTGTTGGTGATGAATCTTGCCGTGAAGGATTTTTGGAGCTGATGAAAGCTTTTTATTGACGCTGGCTCCAGTTTATAATACCATCTGATGACCAATGGTTCTAGGCTACTTGGAAACATTTGATACATGAGGGCTTCATCATCAGCATGCAACGTCATCGCTTGTTTGTAATGACGAATGTGGTCCGTGGGGTCTAACTTTCCATCGTATAGGGTGAATGTCGATGCTTTGAACTTTTTAGGTAGTACAGCCCTTGCAATGCGTCGTATGGAAAGGTCGTGCCTATCCTCTTCATCTGAATCATTACTTCCTTTCCGTCGCCTGTGCCGTACATACGGACTTCCCTCGGATGAGTTGGATACATTAACTCACCCCTTCTTTCTGGGTTCCTGAGATGGCGAGTCAGAATCACTACCACTATCATGTTTCATTGCTTCTCCTTCTTCTTCTCTGGCGATCGACCCCGGTCATAACGCGTGGCCTGTTGGGATTTGGCTAACTCCAGGGCCAATTGCTTGCGTAAGCGCTCGTTATCAGCCGCCATATCTTCCAAACATTGTTTCGTTTTTCTTGATCTATGATCATTTGCATAGTCTCCAGCATAGAGGTTGAGTTTGAGCCACTGGGTCGAAGTTCAAGGCCCTTTGCGCAGTGATATTCTCCGATCTAAGCATGTTTCTTGGAGTAACATCATCTCTTGGTGTAACATCGTCAGCAACAAACGAAGGATCATCTGTCACGCCTGCCATGAATGCACTTAAGTATTCCCACAAACGGTGCCAATTGTGATAAAAGGGTTTTTGGGAGTACTCTCTGATCCAAGCAAACAATCTTGATCCTCGGGTTATTACCTGAAATGGAAATGAACACTCCGGTCGGGGGTGTCGGAATTAGCACTCCGACGGACAAATCAGTATTCTCTCAAGTTTTCTTATTTCTCAAGTCATCTTTTTTGTTTTCACATACATCACTTTGGTTGATGCTCCTTCTTTTTATATTGCTCTCCAGGGGCCCACTTTCCCATTATCACCTTTTACCATCACGTCTGGGACCCCCAGATGTGCCAGAAGATTTACGGCATACTTGGCACACGAGATAGATTCTACTCGGCCTTGGTCTTGTGCAGACGGGTCTGGTCATGCCGAGTTATCCTCACCAGTCTTCTCGGCATCCTTTTTGAGTAGCTCACCTAAGCGGTCACTTTTATTCAGCCCCCACAGTGATCATGTGTTGAGATCATATCTACAACCATAGTTTCCATTTCTATGGCCGCAGGTGATACATGCGCCCACAAGAAAAGTTAAGTGGCCACGAGTATTATGCATCTCAAATAGTTTCTTGAGAGTGATCTCCGCAACATCTTGGAATATTTTATATGCATATTTTTTGGATAAACATTCATATAGGATGACTCAAGCCTTATCCTTGGCCTATATAAATACCTCATTGGGGGTAAAAAGGAGATGTTGGACTCTCTCTCTTTGTCTTACCCAAATTCTGCCCAAATATCCTCTCTCTCTCTCTCTCTCTCTCTCTCTCACATCCTCTATTAATGGATGAGTTTGAAGCCTTCTTAGGAGCATTCTTGGAAGCTTGAGTGGAGGATTTAGAGGTGGATTCATTTTGCTAGAGCTTTCCTTCTTCGCTTCCATTGTGTGAGGCTTGAGAGAAGTAAAAAGCCTATTTTTTTTTTTTTCTCTCTTTCTTTTCCTTTCACTCCACCCAAACACTACTTCTTTTGATATTGTTGGATTATATTGTTTGTTGGGTTTGATTAATTAGGGAATTCTAGCCAAATCCCATAGTTGGTTAATATAACTTTATTTTCTCATTTTCTTTTATATTTTCTTGCACTTTTCTAGCATCCAAACATAGTTTATCCATTTGATAATGGCGGGATCTACCCTCTTAATCCATAACTCATGAATTTGGGCATTTCATGCTTATTTAGAGGGTAGATATTAACTACTATGTGCTTTCTTTTATAGTGCTTTATTTCATGTTCATAGTCTAGTTTCCTGTGATAACCCAACCTGTCTTACGCTTAATTATGCATGTGATTATGTGCCTGATATGAATTTGCAAGTTTAAGTGTGTGAACTATGTGATTTTGGAATTATCTCTGTTGCATGTAAATATCTGTTGCAATCACAACTTTGAACTGAAATTGAAAGCCTTAGAGGCCCTAAAAATGAAAATCGACTTCATATCTGGTTTAGTATGATTTTTAGAGCCTACTTTGAAATTTTATAAAATTACGATTTGTAATGTTTTAATTAGCCTAACTTATATATCTCTAGCTTTTGAGTTCATCTTGGTTAAGAGCCTTTGCTAGAGAATGAGTTAGAGAAAGAGGAAGAGAAAAAGCTAGGGATTTGGAGGAGATTCAAGGGGCAAACCCTAGATCAGAGCTAAGGTATGGAAATATACTTAGAATCTTTGTATATAGCTCATTTTTTGCTTGAAATCAAGAGGAAATTGAAAATTTTGAGTTAGGGTTTGGGTTGTGTAATGGTTTGAACTAAATTCAAGAAATCTCTTCAACTTTGTGTGATTTGAGCTCAATCTTGCAATTCATGCATGAAATAAGCTCTAGATGGTTCATACAACCAAGTTTTATGGAAAGATTCACCATGTTTATATGTGTTTTGAACTTGATGATGTAATTTATGAATGTATGAAAAAGATGATACCATGAATTTGATGTTGAAGCAAAATTGATGTGTTTGAAGTGCAATTACATTTAAATCATGTTAGTATATCATGTTTTTGAGTAAGTTTTGCATGGATTTGGACTTGGAGATGAGTATGGAAAGTTTGCATTTTTGTGTCATTTTCGGACTGTCTGTGTGTGCCTAGACCGTTCGAGCGGCCACGGGCTCTACACGAGTGGACCATGACTCAGACCAGAGATGTGTGTTCTGCCTGCTTGAGTGGCTGAGGGTTCCACACGAGTGGAACATGGACCAGACTTGAGGATTTCTTTCTGCTCGCTCGAGCGGCTCATAGTTCCGCACGAGTGGAGCATGACTGATTGAGCGGTTGGACCTGCAACACGAGCGGCTAGCAAGGAAGAAAACTTTGCTTTCTTGTGTTGACCTCTCCAACTTTTGTAAGCATTCTTGACCTTATGCAAACCCTCCAGAGTATGAAATGATGATTAAAAACCATTGAAAAAGGTTGTTAATCACTAAAAGAAAGTGTACGAAATGAAGGAATTATTTATCGAATGTGTGTGTGTGACATGTTTTGTGTAGGTTGTGTGTCGGAGGAAACACCGCAAGATCAAATGCACTGTGAGTAATAGTATTGTATAGATATGTTCTTAATTGATTACTTTGAGCCATGAATGGTGATTTGTGCTGGCATTGTGTTTGGATCGAAATGAATGAAGTTCTTAAATGTTATATGACATGTGCAATGTGGATCTAAGGTCGCTCTATTTATAATATGATATGTTTGGGCCCGAGGTCATTCTGTACATGTGTGGGCTTGAGGCCGTTCTGTTAATGATATGATCATATGTGATTGTACCTAAGGTCATTCTGAATAGTTGTTAATATGTGGGCCCAAGGCTGTTCTGTACCTTATGTGGGCCTGAGGCCGTTTCGATAGTGATGGGCCTAAGGCCGTTCTGAAATTTGATTATAGATATTGTGGGATACTCATGCTCATTCATTTAAACCTCTTTATTGTATTATTACTCATTGAGCTTCGCTCACTCTATGTTATGTATGGATATATAGGTGATTAGCAGCATGGAACCCAAACTTAGAGTCTATTTCTGGAGTCATTTTTGTAAACCTGTCGAGTCAAGCCTCCAAGACGTAGCTTTTACATTTCACTCACATCATGCTCTTGGGATATGTAAACAATATGTATAAAATTTCCTATGGTACATAATTTTTTGCATAGGCATGTAAATGTGTGAATGTGTGTGGATGTAAACTGTATAACTTTGCTCATATTGGCACAACTCAATGGACTTCTTTATTTGTGGTATGCTTTCGCTTATAGCCTCATTATTATAATTATTCTGTATGTTTGTATGAGGCACTGGCCGGGTATGGTCCTAAACCTCTGGGGCGGGTTTTGGTCATGACACTTCCCCTTTGATGATAGGTTGAATCTACTATTTTCATGGATTGAGCCTTTGATTCTATCTCACGTCTATTTCCATGTCTTTAGGAGTAGATTAATCCCGTCATCTATCCTCATTCCCTTTTTTCTCTCAACTTGTGTAGGTTATCTTTTTCTTGTGTTTGTAGTGTAATTTTTATAAGATGATAGAATTTATCTTAACAAATTCTTTGTATCATGAGTTTAGATTCATGCTCATTCTCATTCTCATGTGTTTGTAGATAGATTCTATTTGTTTTCTACCTTTTGCTCATTTCTTGCATTTCCTAGTGTTTTAGTTATTGCTTTGTAATTTAACTCTTGATAATAATTAGAATCTGCTTTTCTCGAAATTAGTGTTCACGGATTCAAGTCCTCACCTTGTTCTTTAGGCACAGTCTTGACTCACTTCCATGAGTAAAGGATAGATTTTAGTCATTATCTATTATTTTCCTTTCTTTCTCTTCTCATCTTGCATTTACTAGCATGCCCTTATCTTGACTTGTGCATCTAGCCCAGTTTATCGCGTTTTTATAGATATTGTTGCTATCTTGTTATTGTGGGATCTTTCAGACTGGGTGGTCTGAGCGAGCCTGACAGTTAGAACCTTTGGTCTGATTTCATGAGTGCAATGTGAAACAGAATGAGAGTCTAAATTTGGCATATCTATAGAAAATTCACTAACCATAAGAAATGCCAGAAATGGACTGCATCTCCAAACTCAAAGTCGCCACCTAATCTTTTGGAAAAACTAGGAAATCCATAACTCGTGCCAAAGGCTATTGCCTGTCGTGACCAACATGTCTCAGCTCAGGAAATTAGGTATGAGCGTGAAAGGTCATGAATTGAGTACCTCTACTCACCTGCTCAAAGATCGGCCTCTATTAATTCTAGATATGAGATTTATCACCAATTTATGCTCATATTCCGATTATTAATGCTAAAATTACCGTGTGAAGCAAATAAGTATAGACTAAATCACTTACTTTGGAAGGCTTTGATTTCATGCATTTTGAAAAAGAGTTTGAAAAAGTGCAACTCAAAGAAAAGATGAATCCACATGCATAGAAATCAATATCATCCCAACTTAAGCAAAATAACCTCCATTTGATAGCATCTAAAGAAATATATCAAGTAAGCAAGTAGCTGCATGGTAAACATGCTAGACATAGTAAGAAAAACATGCACAATTGGGATACAAAGATGAATGAAGCTCACTTAGTAATCCTCCGCACCAAGCCAAGTAAAAAATAACATTAGAAAAATATGCCTGATCTTAGATGCAAACAAACTAATGCAACACACACAAAAAAATGAAACTAAAAACTTGGCTACTAATCATATGATATATGAAACATCTCAAGTTATAGGGTAGTGCACATAATCACATAAGAAGTAAAGAAATGAGAGATAAACTGAGTCAAGTCTTATGCATGAAAAGTGGCTACAAAACATGGAAGAATGATAAAGAAAACATGGTACCAAGATAGGGATATCTTTAAATAGAAGGGATAGAGAAGAAGAGATGAGAGGGATATACATCAAAGGTATAAACAAAATAAACTACTCAACAAAAATAATGGAAGCAACGACTAAACAGAATGAAAGCTGGCATGGATGATTCAACTTATACTAACAAAGCTATCATATAAAAACACAAGAGAAGCTAAAAAACACTACAAAATACTACATGATGATCATGGAAGCAATCAAGTAATGAAGAGACCAAGGAATGAAAATAAGCTAAATCCATCATTTTCACCATGGAAAAGATGAGATGATGGTCTTTCTTGATCACCAATAGATATAGAAAATCACATGTTGATCATAGAAGCAAAACAAGGAGAGAAACCAAAATGAGGACTACCATGCTCATCAGAGACAAAGGGTTGAGAAGGTAGACTTCTTTGATCATCAAAGATATAGGAAATGGAAACTAAACAAGAAGTAAATCAAATAAGTGAATATGAATCTACACCATCTGTCATGGAAAAGAGCAAAAAGATACTCAAATCCATGTTAAGAGTTGATGGAGAGAGTAGATTACAAATTACTTCTAGGTGGAAGTCATGTTTGGCTTTCAAGAAAGTGGAGAGAAAATGAGGGAAAGTAAGAGAAAATGAAAGAATATAGAATTTACAAATCTCTATCCACCGAATTAAACCGATGAATTACCCAATTAATCTCACAAAGCAACCCAAATGTTCATTAGAATGTGAACATAGATTGAGTCATGAGAATTAAACTTGTTTGGATGATGAAAAAATTGTTGTGGCCGATGCTTTGAGTGGGAAATCAATTAGCAGTGTGGCTTGTATCGCCATCCGAGTGTGGAAGATATTGGGTACTCTTGGTTATTTTGACTTGCATCTGGGTGAGTTTGTTGAGTTTGCAGCCTTATTTTTAGTGGTTACACAACCTACACTTGTGAACTGAATGTTAGTGGAGGGGTATGAAGAAGGATGTAGCTGTGTTTGTGTCAAAATGCCTTACTTGTCAGCAAGTGAAGGTTGAATATCAGAGGCCAACAGGTTTGTTGCAACCCTTGCCTATAGCTGAGTGGAAGTGGGAACATGTCATGATGGATTTTGTTGTGGGCCTTCCGAGGACTCAACGGAGTAGTGATGCCATTTGGATGGTAGTTGACCGGCTGACTAAGTTGGCGCACTTTATTCCTATACGCGTGAGTGATTCGGTAGATCATCTTGCTGACCTTTACATAAGGGACATAGTGAGGTTGCACAGGGTCCCTGTGACGATTATTTCGGATAGAGATCCGCGTTTCATAACTCGGTTGTGGCAGAGCTTGCAAAGTGCCTGGGGTAGTAGACTGACTTTTAGCACAGCATATCACCCTCAGAGTGACGGGCAGTCCGAGCATACTATTCAGATCCTTGAGGATATGCTTCGAGGCTATGCTCTTGACTTCAAGGGGTTGTGGGAGAGGAATTGCCCTTAGTGGAGTTTGTCTATAATAATAGTTTCCAATTGAGTATTGGTATGGCTGACTGTGTAGACCTCCGGTGTGTTGGGCTGAGGTGGGTGATGCACCTTTGTTGGGTCCAGAGTTGGTTTGGGAAACAACGGAGAAAATGACACTAATTCGTAAGAGGTTGGTTACGGCTCAAAGTCATCAGAAAAGTTACACCGACTGTAGGAGGAGACCCTTGTCTTTTGAGGTGGGAGATCATGTCTTTTTGAAGATATCACCTAGGTAGGGTTTGATGAGATTTGGGAAGAGTGGGAAGTTGTCCCCTCCGTTTATTGGGCCTTTTGAGATCCTTGAGCGGATTGGGGAGGTAGCTTACTGTTTGGCGTTACCGCCACAGCTTTCCGGGATTCATGATATGTTTCATATTAGTATGCTTCGAAAATATGAGCCGGATCCATCGCACATGTTGGATTGGACAGACATAGTAGTAGATGAGGATGCCTCGTATGAGGAGAGACCGGTGAGAGTCTTGGACGCACGAGACCAAGTCTTGCAAGGCAAGACAATACCGTTGGTCAAAGTATTGTGGAAACATCATGGGGTTGAGGAAGCAACTTGGGAGCGTGAATTGGAAGTCCGTGAGAAATATCCGAACTTATTTGTTGGTGTTTGAATATATATTGAGATTTTGATTATGTTAATGAAGTGTAAAAGCATTATATATGTTTTAGGAATACAAGGACATTGTACATGTTGTGGATGTTTTGGAAGCATGGATTCAATATAAGCATTGTATATGTTTTGAGAATATGACGTATTGTATGTGTTGTATCACCTTTGAAAACATTGTATATGTTGTTTAGGTTTTGGAAATACGAGTTTATTATAAACATTGAATATGTTGGAAATATGAAATGTATATTCATAATGTGATGGGATTGAATGATCGGTAGATGGGTTATGGTGTTGGGATTGAATTGTAATCATTGTGGCAATGGCTTAAAACATATTTTTGAAACTTGAATTGTAATTTCAGGGACGAAATTCCTTAAGAGGGGGAGGTTATTGCGACCCTGGTTTTGACCCGACATTTTATTATGTTCTGAACTCGAGTTTCATGGTTCAATGTTGTTGTTCATCTCTTATTCCCCTTGTTGTTCCTTGGATTGATCATTTGGATTGTAGTTATGTGTTTGGAATAGGTTGGTTGTTTGATTTTCCAAACCTTTGCTACCTAGATTTTTGCCTCTCTGCTTGAGCGGTCATTCTTGCGCTCGAATGGGCTTTGTAATTTTTGCTCCTCCGCTTGAGCGACCATTCTTGCGCTTGAGCTGGCTTTGCAAAATCTCAGTATTTTTGCAGACCTGCAAGTACTAGAAGAGTGTATTCTACGCTCAAGCGGATGGACGCTTGAGCGGCCAGGCTTGAGCTCGAGCGATGTCCTTCATCTGCCAAACTTCTGAAAGTGTGTATTCCACGCTCGAGCGTCACTTTTCAAGCTCGAGGGGAACAATGTGTCTGACGCTTAAGCGTCATTTTTCACGCTTGAGCGGACTGCGTGTATATCAGTTCGTGAAGATGACTTTTTGGTTCACTTTTTTTATTTCTTTCTCTCTCTAAAACTCTCCAAAACCCTAGATCTTGAGTTTCTCTCTCTAAATCTCATCTTCTCTTACATTTTCACCTAGATCCATTGAGTTCTCCACCCTAATGACTTTGGGAAAAGGATAGAGTGTCTCAAGATCTTCTTTTTGATCTGAACAAAGTTGGGTTTGAGCATCTTTGGAGTTTCATCCTTGCCTTGCTCATTTTCTCTCTTTGAGGTAGGGATTTTCTACACCTTCATATGGTTTTTAACTTAGATATTTTCTAATTGTGTAACAATGGTGGGCTTTGGGTGTATTATGGACAAACTTAGGGTTTGGGTTGTAAAAATCAAAAGAGAGGTTTCTAAGTATACGTTGTGGAAATGGTTGTGAGGTTAAATATAAGGTTGTAAGGTTACAAAATAATTGATTTTGGCCTTTGGGTTGATATTTGGTAAAAAGGAGTTTGCCCTAAAATGTTTTAAATATTTATTTTGTATAACTAAATGGAATTGGTGTTGTAAAGATGAAATTGGGTGAATATTGAAATAACGGTGGAGTTGGATATATATATCACCTCACACCTATGGAAATTTGAATAAATTATTTGTCTTGAGATTGAATATTTATTTAGAAATATCTGTATTGATGTAACACCCCAAAATAATCCAACATAAATTAAGTACATCTACCAGCACCTTTTAAAGAAAAATAGCAATTCTCCAACCTTTACATCATTAATCAATAAGGTTTGTACAAAAAGTCTCACATGCGAATTATACATTCAATGATATACAAGAACATGAATCTACAGCATGTAGGACATCAAATCCCAAAAATAAATAAAATGCCCTTGAGGGCTTACATATATTCCAAGGCTTAAGCCCGATTACACAAAAATGGTTTCACGAACCCATACATTTATAGCCCTTGGCTAGCAAAATGAATCATAACAAAATAAGAGTCATTTACTCTCCACAATATGTCCACGCCCTCAACTCGATCACCACATCTTTTCCTGTATCAAAATCTCATAGGGGTAAGCACAAAGTCCAGTAGAGAAATCCTTAACAAAATATGTACATTTTATGCAAGCCTCATAAAAAGGAATGCATATGCCATGCTATGCTTTTGACATGAAAATCACATTATTATCTTTTGAAAATCCTTTATGCTCAATGATATCTTGAAATCTAAAAAAAAAAGAAAAAAACACAAATTATCAATTTAATTCGGGGGGGGGGGGGGGAAGGGGGCGGTAAACACGACTCAGGTAATCCCTAGGTTGGTGTCTGCAAGTAGGCATAACTAGCACTAGCAATACTCCACTTTATCGGTTGCTAACCGGAAGGGAAGTGGTATCTCATCCGCGGGTGTTTTCGATCTTTCACCCCGGACACTCAGGCCAACTTAACCAATTTCATCTACACCTCTTATCCGGATTTACCAACGTATTTACCCAAAAACATTTCAATAAAATTTACTTATAAACTTTTTTCCTCAATGCAAGTTTCCAAACTCAAATAAAAACATATGATAACCAGTTGAATGGATAAGCAATGCAATAAATACCAATGCAACAATATTTATTTCTCCATGTTCAAATATTTCAACAATAATCCCATGAGAATCAAAATCCCCATTTCTCATTTCCATGCCATTTCACAAACTAGCCACATATTCATTTAATTCTATCAATAAATAGCAACATTCCTTTATTTCATATCTCCTTCAACAATTTAGCCCTCACAAGACTATATCAATATTTGAACAACAATTTACAACATCAACAATCCTCATGCCCCATGAAAATCATCATTTAATACATAATAATAATAATAAGAAAAGAGAGAGAGTTCTCATCCTCTACTCATTTTGGCCCACAAAATAACATATTAACAATGTCAACCATATGCATCTTTACATCTTTTAAAAACCCCAATTTCTAGGTTTTTCCCAACCACACTACACACACACACCAATCTTTGGAAAGAATTTCCTCAAAAACATTTCTCCCAAGCCAATGTAATTTAAAACACTCAAGAAAGTTATTTTATGGAAAATAAGGAGCAAAACCCTTCCCAAACTACCCACATTGTTGAACCAACCATCAATATTCAACATTTACAAGAGAACTTCAAAAATTAACAATAAATCTTGCAAAAATATATATATGACTCTAAAAAAGTCCCTACCTCAAGTTTTGAAGAAAAAAAATAGATGAAACCCTTGAAATCAATGGTGCCAAAACCCAATCTCCACCGTACACAATGTAGCTCTTGAGGAGCTCTTTAACTTGATGAGAAGCTATGGGCAAATTTCTAATGGATGTAAAAAGATCAAGGATTTGATCTTATTTTGATGTAGAAAATGTAGAGAGATATGAGAGAAAAGAGTTTTTAGAGAGAGAGATACAACAAAAGTGATATACAAACAGCCCAAAGAAGAAGAAAAAATAGATTTTCGGACTGCCCAGAGGCCCGCACGTGCGGCACCCTCTCCCGTACGTGTGGAGCATCTTCTCGCACATGCGGCCCTCACCCCCTCACGCACGTGCGGTGGTCCCTCCCCATACCTCACTCCGTACCTGCATATAATGCAGTGTGCAAGCTAAAAAACCCTCACCTCCCTGCACGTGTGGCTTCATCTCCCGTACGTGCGGCCCTGGTCCTCCAGCCCAGAATTTTTTCAGTTCGATTCCAGACACTCCGGACTCGACTGTGCACCCTCCGAAACAAGTGACACACAAACCCGAAATAAACAAGGACAGGAGTTCGTGAAAAAAACTTCCAAACACAACAAACCCAATGAAGACAATAAGTGAAATAACGTATAACGAAGTCGGTCATCACAATTGGACTATCGGTGGAGGATAGCTATGATTGTTGTAGAAATTGCATAAGGATTAGGTGAATTGAAACTAATTTCTTGTTGGTTGTCATTGAATATGACTATGCTTTAATACATTGTATATGTATGATGTTTGGGATGAGAAAGGGGATGTACTCCATGTTTTGGGAGGAGATAGGGGATGGACTCCATTGAAATTTAGTTGGCCGGAGTGTCTTGGGTGAAAGTCCCGAAATCGCTACCCAGCAGATGAAATTTTCGTAAAATGGTAGATTGAAGTGTTTGTGTTGTAATTGTGTTAGTTGGAAAACCACTGAGTTGTAGTCTCACTTGGTTTGTTGAAAGATAATGAAATGGGCTCATGAATTGAAATGAATCGAAGAAAAATGGATTAAGATATGGATTTGTTATTTTATGATTTTATAAAATGTGAATATCTTGTCACAGGCATTGTATATGCACATTGTACCTCTATCTTTGTTAAATCACATATATTGTATTAGATTGTTCTACTGGGCTTTGGCTTACCCTATTTGGGAAAACCATTTTTAGGTGTTGGTGATATACCTTGCCAAGACAATAGCTTGGAGGGACTTTTGGGAGCAAGAGTTCTTTCTTTTGTTGTATTCTTTTTGTATAGTCAAAGGCTTTAATTGTATTGAGCTAGGCTCATTTTTGTTGTAACCAAGTAAGGACATGAAAGGATGTAAGCCCATAGGGCATATGGTTATCTGTTTATTTTTTTTTAGTTCTTATATGAATACAACACATGTTGTAGATTCAGGATGAATAATTTGTGAATGTATATCGTATGTGTTAGCTTTTGTACACGAACTCTGATGAATGAAATTATATTATTTCTATTATCTTTTCGCTTGTGGGTTGGATTCATTGTATTATTTTTTGAGCGTTATAGCTCAAAACACTTACGAAAATTTTATGAAGTGTTTATGCATTAGTATTTGTTTTCTAAAAATTTACGAATTGAACAGTGTTCAGTTTAATTTATAGTATAATTTTTGTGTTGAGATTTGATATCAAAATCATGACTTGAGGTAAAACTTATTGGGTTTAGTTTTGTATATATTTGGGGCATGTTTAGTTCATGGGTGGAAATTTAATTCAATAGCCATAATTTAGAATCAATTTAATTTGGGTTCATATAACACGTGTTTAATTGTTTGGTCCTTTTAATTATGTGAATGGAAGGTACCACTTCGAGAGTTGTTATTATTTATTATATTGTATTATAATAAATGTTTGAAATGTAAATTTATGGTGTGTTTTATCAAATGAAAAATATATTTTGTAATGAAACAAATTATATTATTTTATGTTACAAAATATTAAAGTGTTGTTAAAATGATTTTAATTGTTGTGTGTATATATATATAGATGTATGTATAAATAGAAAAAATAGAAAAAGAAAAAGAAAAAAGAAGGCAACCTACGACGGGCTGCCTCCACCCCCTTTCCTTTTTACCTTTTCTTTCCTCATTCTGCTTCATTTTCTTTTCCTTTCCCAGAGAGTTGGTTCTCTCTCTCTCTCTCTCTCTCTCTCTCCAATTTCCACCATTGTTGCTCAAGCTTTGAGCTTAGAGTGAGAGTCCTTAGAGTGAGATTTTGCACAATCTTTCTAAAAGGAAGTTGGAGAGCTCGCTGCACTGTTCGCACCGGTAATCTCGGATTCTTGATCCGACAAGCTTGCATTTTCGGATTTGCTTTTCTTCATATTTTGAGGTAGGGATTTCTTTGATTATTTTCAATATATCACTATAGATGGATATGTGGTACTTTTTATTGCATGAAAAACATGAGTTTATAAGTGATTTTTTTGAAATGCATATAGATGAGATTTAGGGTTTTGAATCAAATAGTTTAATCTTATATTTTGTTGTTGATTATGGAAATTTTAAGCTAATAGAACATGTTTATGATGGTTGAAATAAAAAGCTCTAATTTTTAATTTAATGTTTATGAGAATGCAAAGAAAAGATGATATTTTTTTATATATATATATAATATTGATTCATGTTGTTGTTGTTGTGTTTTTTTTTTTTTTGTGAATAAGAAATGTGAAATTGGAAGAGAAGGAAATTTAAATGGTTGATCTTGTGATGTCTTGGTTAATATAATGAATGGATACTATTAAAAGTTAGTTTTGAAGTTTAAAATGAAAAATCCTAATTTTTATCTGATGGTTATGTACTGTGAAAAAAAGGTTAATGTTTATGAATGATTGAGCTAGGTATTGTCATTGGTAAATTGAAAAATGTGATAGTTAAAAAGTAATTAATAGATGATTGCAATAATTATTGTGAACTAGAAATGGAAAGTAGAGAGAGAATGAAGTAAATGATTATCGTGAAATTGACCTATGTTGTAAATGTTGGTGATCAAAAATAGTGGACTCCATTGTGGACATTACGAGATGGTATAATTGTTAATCTAACTTTAGAAAATATTGGTAATATTGAGGTATGGAAATGTTATGAGAATCACACTATCTTGTTTATAAGAATTTATATTATTACTACTAAATGCTTAGAGGTTTTGTCCTTGGCCATCGGTGGAGAATGATATTACTTGTCATAGAATTGATGTGAAATAGGTTGACATGAAACCTTATGTGTTGTTGATTAACTGCATAATTACATAATTATATGTGAATGAATAGAAGGAAATTAAGATGCACGTGTTATGGAATGTGGTTGTGCTATATAGAGATAACGCGATCCTTCCGGCTATCACGCCCCAAAATTTGGACAATTAAACATTAAATTAGAACTAAATCCCGATCAATATTCCATCATCCAAATCCTAGGGGTGAAACAAAAAAAACTAAACGCCAACCAAACCATCCACCATAATCTCATAACTAACCAATACCTCAACATTAAGGTAGCAACAACTAGTCAAAACAACTTAAATAAAGTACGGTTACAAACCATGCCAAATTATTCCAATACTAAAGTCAAAAAAAATAAAAATAAATAAATACATAAACTAATATTAACCCTAAGATGAAGAAAACAAAAGAAGTCTAAACGACATGTCCTATGATTATAGTTATTTCTTGTCACCACCATTGCCTCAACTAATTTTGCAAAGGAAGCTCGGCTGTGCTCAAACAGAACGCACCCGATTTGTCAAGAGACAAAACGGGTCAGTATATAGGTATACTGGTATGAGCACAAGATTTAACACCCACGTGTCCACCAGACACAAACAAAAATACATTTAATTCTTATTACGGGACAAGACAAGTAATTCCAACAACACCGAGACGAATGGATAGTTTCCTGAGATACGGTGACATTTAGTTTCTTGTCCGTACACAACAAAATATAAATTGATTATAAAATAAACAAAATAGAAATAAAAATATGGTGGGTCAGCCCTGCATAAAAAAGTTAGTAAGACCCACCATCCTGCAAAAAAATAAAGTTAGTATAATTTAATCATAAGTAACTTGCTGAAGAAGTATAAAAATGCACCGTTTCATGCTTAAATAATTCGAATTGACCAAAACTCAAAGAACAAAAGTTGTACAGAATCAAATTTCCTAAAAGATAGCATGAACGAATTTAACAGAAACTGAATAGGTTGAGAGAAAACTTTGATAGAAAATCTAGACGGAATTCAATCGAAAAATCTAAAGCTGAAAACGAACAAAAACTACCCTAAGATGATTTTTTTCCAGAAAATTTCAAAACACAAAAAGTGTGCAGAATAATGTTTTACTTCAGTTTACGTGAAACCAATAAAAATGAGCTCGTTTCGTGGGTTAAAACAGCCTCTAAAATCTGCATTGCTAAAATGAATCAAAACTATAATATCTAAGATCATCCGATTATAAGTTCTAATCAATCTTTTTAATAAAAATTTAAAACAAAAAAGTTGTCTAGAATCACGTATACATGTCTCTTCTCAAATTTCATAATTTATCGAGCTCGTTTATTATTTTTCAAGATGTATAAATCAATACAATTCACATTATACTAATAAACTCATGATTAAATTCTTTGTACCTTAACTCCACCACTTCGGCCTCCACTTCCGGCCTACACATATATCCCATGTGCCTCCCGTATACCTAACACCGCTCCGAAGCCAAACTTGCACGAGGATATCGTCCCGAGTTTGACTCACACTCTCCAGATTGTTAGCATATACGTACGTGCGTAAATCAAAGCATTCATCTACTCATGAGAATGAGGCAACGATATACATATACAAAACATCTCACTCTAGGGAACAAACATAACAATGCCAAGCCTAAGGCATTCAAATAAATCTCATAATCCTTACTTTTTTTTTTTTTTTTACACTCTTTCTCTCTAACACTCAAATAAAATAACAATCCATGGAGTCATGGTGGAGTATAAGGAATTTATCTATGGGTTCGTAATTAATTTTAATTTCATATAATACAACCATAAAATAAATCCATATAAAACCCTAAACTTGGCATACACAACTAATTAAAATAATTAAAATCATTCAATCAACTAAAAACCCTAAACCTTACATACACAACTAAACAAAATAATTAAAATCAATCAATCATCTAAAAACCCTAAACCTTACATATACAACTAATCAAAATAATTAAAATCGATCAATCATCTACATGCAAATATGAAATCAATTCAACATCAAATAAATAAAAATAAATAAATAAAAACAAAGAATTAAATATAAATCAAGGGAAGTGGGTTTTATACTCACAATATTTTTTTGAAGATCAAAGAATTATTTGAAGAACTAATAGAGCCACCAAAATAAAACCCTAATCTTTTTTTTTTCCTTTCTCCCCTATATCTCTCTTTTCTCTGATGCGATCACACAAATCCCTCTCTCATGCACTAACTCTCTCTCTCTCTCTCTCTCTCTCCCTCTCTCTCTCTCTCTCGCGGCCCCTCTTTCGGCTGCTCTGTTTCTCTCTTCTTTTTTTTTCTTTGTTTTGCTATTCACTCCTAAACCTACTTGACTACTTATGTTATATTATATATATAATGACCTAATTTCTTATTATATTATATTATACAAATAAATCACAAATATAACATAAATTAATATAAATATCTTATATAAATTCAATATATACATAACACCCTTATATATATATAAATATTCAAATTAATTATATATAATAAATAACGCATTAAATTCTTATATAACTACGCAATTAATAAAGCCAAAAATAAAATCAAGTAATAATAAATAAATAAAGACTTACGAAAAATTAGGGTCGCTACACCGGCTAACAACCAGTAAAGCAGGCTGATATGCTATATACAGGCAATGCGTTCCTTTCGGTTAGCACCTGATAAAGCAGGCTGTGCTATATAGAGGTAATGTGTTCCTTCCAGCTAGCAACCGATAGAGCAGGCAGATGTGGGTCTTGGCGAGAGCATGATGGTAATGTGGGGCTTGACAAGACCAAAAGTTGTTTATTTTATTACGAGATTTTATTGCTAATGTGTGTATATTTGTAGAGATTATTGTGACGAAAATATGTATTGAGAATATAGTTGAAGTTGTTATGAGGTGGATTGATTTTATTGAGAACATAATTGTTATGTTTATTAGTGATGTTTGATGTAAATGAATAGCACGGGAGTAAATGATTAATTGTGGATTTGATTTTGAAAAAAAAAACTAATGATGAAATCATTTGGATTATAAAAGATGAGTCGTAGAGTTGCCGAAATGGTTATTGTGTGTGATATTGAGATGTGACTTCGGTTTGGAAATCTTTTGAATTGAAAATAATGAGTTACAAAGGTTTGAAAATGGATTTTTTCTCTACATGATAAAGAATGATTCTTTTGAGAAAAGTATACATATGTATGTATATTTTGAATATGCAAAACAACACTATCTATGTATATTTATTGAGCTGGAGCATTCATAATCATATATATCTATATTATACTATTGTTTAGAATCACTGGGATCTTTATTGGACATTAGTGTTCGTCCCACGTTGTTAACCATTTTTCAGATGAGAAGTTTGGAATATTGTTCAAGACCATGGAGTCTCCTTATTTGTTGACCACGGGGTCTATTACTCGTAGGCGGAATGCCATCTTATTGTAGTTAAACAGTTCATCACCGTACATATGAGAGAGAACATTTACTGCTTAGCTATTTATTCTTGCTTCCATTTTTATTATTATGGAAATGGACTATAATCAGGGATTGGATAATGATATTCGAGTAATAAAATCTAGGGCGTTACAACTTGGTATCAGAGCTAATCAGGTTTGAAAACCTTAAGCTTGTGGGAAGTGGTTTTTACCACAATGGGTTTTACTTCGCTTGGTGAGGACATTGCATATAGATAGATTAGGCAATAACATTTTATGTGTTGCATCTTATGTGAGCGTGGGGTTAAGTTCCATGGATAATGCTTGTAGTCGGTTAACTAACTTTGAGGTCTCATTGGAAACAAGCCTGATCAACGTCATTTCTATTGAGAATTCTTTGAGAGTTCCAAGACAAGTAGCCATCTTTGTAGACTTGACTCGATTATGTGATTAAACGTTCAAACTATTTATGTGCAACGTGATTATGTGGTTCTTATTTATTTATTTTTGTTTTTGCTAGATACGTCTTTTAACTTAGTAATGGTGGGTGAGTGCCTTGGAGGATGCTAGAATATTGTTCACTAAGTTTAATTTTGTCTTTGATAGGATGTGTGCACGAGGGAGTAGAGGATGTGTTGGGAATAGAAGGACCGGTAGTGGTAGTGAGAATTTTAGTATGTTGTTGTGAATATGTTGATGCTTCGTGAGTGAGCATGTGATGGCTTGTAAGCTTTATTTTAATCAAGAGTTTGATTAGGATTGGTAATCCATGCATTGTCGGGAATAAATTTGAAATGTCTTGAAAGTTAAGTTGTGATAGTTGAGTATATATGTGTTTTATAGAATTGATGAGGGCTTCTTAGTTAAGTGTTGAGAGTGTTCCTTGAGAGAGTGAGGTTGTGTCTTTGATTGATAAGATTAATGTTCATGTTTGTTACCTAGTGTGTGCGGGTCAGTGCAATTAGGGAGTTTGTTGTAGATTCTATTGGTTTCCTTGCGAGTGGTATGAGTTGTCGAATTTGCATGTAGGCACAAAGTTTAGAGTGGGTGACTCGAGGATAGGAGTCGTGTTATTCAAATTCAAACGAGGAAGATATTTGGAAAGGGTGGCCATAGCGTGATTCATTTAAGGGAGTCCAACTCAAACTTAAAGGATGTGTGCAAACATGTGTTGAACCTTACGTAAGAGTGAGTGGTATTGGGTAGATGTCGGTGTTTAGTGCTAAGTAAGAGAGTTGTTGAATTGGTTGGTTGGTGTCAGGAAGGGGTTGTCTAGGAGTCACCTCAGATATTACTTTGGCTTTTAATGCGTAACTATGGGACAGATAAGTTTTTTTGGTTACACTTGAGAGTGTTAAGTTGGCTTGTGTGAGTGTAACACTTCGTGTAAACTAGTGCGAAATACCTTGAATTTGATAGTGAGGTGAAACCTTGACCTTGTGAACACTAAATGTGTTATTAGGTAATTGATAAAGTGTGATAGTGATTGTGATGGGATGAGACTCCCAAAATTTATATCAATGTCTGTGCATTGTCGTTTATTAGCACAGTTATTACTGTTATGGACTGTTATTGTAGAGCATTGTGTTTGAATTATGGCATTACTGTAATAGTGATGTGTTGTTGGATGTAGAGGCATCATGTTTGCTTATGTTGTCTATATGTTTGTTTATCTCAAGGAATTGAGGACTTATGAGTTTCTTTGACTAAGAATTTGTAACTTGGTATAATTTATATGCAATGTTTGACAGTTTTCATGAAAACTTTCTTTTGTGAAAGACTTTTGTTCTTGTTTGGCAATTGAAAACCTTTTGAAATAATTGGTACTTGGTGAGAATCTGGACACCTTTTGAGGAAACTCGTGCTTAAATGGAAAATTTTCAAAAATGAGAAAATCCAATTGAGTGAATATTTGTTATTAGTAACTTAATCTCTTCAACATCTTTTATGTGATGAGTTGAGCGTGGGTTGTCAGTCATGATGTGACGTGTTTTGTTTGTAGTAGAAAATTTGTTATTAATGTTGAGTAGAATTTGTTTCGCCGATGGGCCGTTTTGAACCTATTAACGATATTAGTACCATTGAATTGCAACCCTGAGTTCTTTGATAAACTCTTTCTTCCTTGTGAGTTTGGGTTGGAATTTCTAGGGTACAAATGCGAGATCTTAATGTGGTTTGATACTGCGTTATTGGAGGTTGGTTTATGCGTTTGATCGTAGTTGAGGTGTGCATTATGTTAGTGTGTGACAGTAGGGCCGATTGCTTTGACTTTGAGTTTCGTAAACCTCGATAAATTCCTCATGGGTTGCAAGAGACATTTGTAACCGTTCTTGTTTAACCTTGTTGCCAAGGACCTATACATAATGGAAGCCTCCAACCATGTTTGACTAAAACCCTCATTACCCTTGACGAGGAGTCAGAAGAGTGACTCACTATTCCGTTGTTGTGCGATCCGTGTTGTTTGGGTGTTGTCAGGGTACCAATGTTTGAGACCGGGATTTGGAGAATTATCCTAGAGATTGAATTTAACTCTTAGGCGATGGTGGCAGTTTGCATTTGTAGTTTTCTTATTGTATTACCCTAATTTCGAGAACGAAATTTCTTTAAGGTGGGTACGTTGAAATGACTCGGATTTTTTTTTTTTTTAAATCATTACATAATTTAATTGAATGGTTCTTGCACCACGTAATTAGTGATATTTGTTTTATATTACAAGATCATTTGTAAATGGGTTTATGATAATTGAAAAATAGTTCTTTATTTGTTACACAAATTCGGGGTGAAATTTGTGTCTCTCAAGTTGAAGACCTTGCTTTTGTAAAATTTTAAAAAAATAGTTGTATAGCTCAAAATACTTACGAAAATTTTATGAAGTGTTTATGCATGAGTATTAATTTATGAAAATTTATGAATTGAACCGTGTTCAGTTTAATTTATAGTAGAATTTTTGTGTTGAGATTTGATATTAAAATCATGACTTGAGGTAAAACTTATTGGGTTTAGTTTTGTATATATTTGGGGCATGTTTAGTTCATGGGTGGAAATCTAATGCAAGAGCCATAATTTAGAATCAATTTAATTGGGTTCATATAACACATGTTTAATTGTTTGGTCCTTTTTAATTATGTAAATGGAAGGTACCACTTCGAGAGTTTATATTATTTATTATTTGTATTATAATAAATGTTTGAAATGTGAATTTATGGTGTGTTTTATCAAACGAAAAATATATTTTGTGATGAAACAAATTATATTATTTTATGTTACAAAATATTAAAGTGTTGTTAAAATGATTTTAATTGTTGTGTATATATATATAGATGTATGTATAAATAGAAAAAAAAAGGAGGCAACCCACGTGGGGCTGCCCCCACTCCCTTTCCTTTTTACCTTTTCTTTCATCCTTTTGCTTCATTTTCTTTTCCTTTCCCAGAGAGTTGGTTCCGCGTCTCTCTCTCTCTCTCTCTCTCTCTCTCCAATTTCCACCATTGTTGCTCAAGCTTTAAGCTTAGAATGAGAGTCCTTAGAGTGAGATTTTGCACCATCTTTGTAAAAGGAAGTTGTAGGGCTCGCTACACTCTTCGCACTGGTAGTCTCGGATTCTTGATCTGCCAAGCTTGCATTTTCGGATTTGGTTTTCTTCATATTTTGACGTAGGGATTTCTTTGATTCTTTTCAATATATTACTATAAATGGATATGTAGTACTTTTTATTGCATGAAAAGCATGAGTTTATAAGTGATTTGTTTTGAAATACATGTAGATGAGATTTAGGGATTTGAATCAAAAAGTTTAATCTTATATTTTTATTGATTATGAAATTTTAAGTAATAGAACATGTTTATGATTGTTGAAATAAAAAGCCTAATTTTAATTTAATGTTTATGAGAATGCAAAGAAAAGATGATATTTTTTTATATATATATATAATATTGATTCATGATGATTTTTTTTTTTTTTTTGTGAATAAGAAATGTGAAATGGGAAGAGAAGGAAATTAAATGGTTGATCTTGTGATATCTTGGTTAATATGATGAATGGTGCTATTAAAAGTTAGTTTGAAGTTTTAAAATGAAAAACCCTAATTTTTATTGATGGTTATGTACTATGAAAAAAGGGTTAATGTTTATGAATGATTGAGCTAGGTATTGTCATTGATAAATTGAAAAATGTGATAGTTAAAAAGTAATTAATAGATGATTGCAATAATTATTGTGAACTAGAAATGGAAAGTAGAGAGAGAATGAAGTAAATGATTATCGTGAAATTGGCCTATGTTGTAAATGTTGGTGATCAAATATAGTGGAATCCATTATGGACATTATGAGATGGTATAATTGTTAATCTAACTTTAGACAATATTGGTAATATTGAGGTATGGAAATGTTATGAGAATCACACTATCTTGTTTATAAGAATTTATATTATTACTCCTAAATGCTTAGAGGTTTTGTCCTTAGCCATCGGTGGAGAATGATATTACTTGTCGTAGAATTGATGTGAAATAGGTTGACATGAAACCTTATGTGTTGTTAATTAACTGCATAATTACGTAATTATATGTGAATGAATAGAAGGAAATTGAGATGCACATGTTATGGAATGTGGTTGTGCTATATAGAGGTAACGCGATCCTTCCAGCTGGCAACCGACAAAGCAGGCTGATGTGCTATATGGAGGTAATGCGTTCCTTTCGATTAGCATCTGATAAATTAGGTTGTGCTATATAGAGGTAATGCATTCCTTCCGGCTAACAACCAGTAAAGCAGGCAGACGTGGGTCTTGGCGAGACCACAATGGTAATGTGGGGCTTGGTGAGACCACAAGTTGTTTATTTTATTACGAGATTTTATTGCTAGTGCATGTATATTTGTAGAGATTATTGTTAACAAAAATATGTATTGAGAATATAGTTGAAGTTGTGTTATGAGGTGGATTGATTCTATTGAGAATATAATTGCTATGTTTATTAGTGCTATTTGATGTAAATGAGTAGCACGGGAGTATAAAGGATTAATTGTGGATTTGATTTTGAAAATAAACTTGATGAAATCATTTGGATTATAAAAGATGAGTCGCAGAGTTGCCAAAATGGTTATTGTGTGTGATATTCGAGATGTGACTTCGGTCTGGAAATCTTTTGAATTGAAAATAATGAGTTACGAAGGTTTGAAAAATGGATTTTTCTTGAAATGATAAAGAATGATTCTTTTGAGAAAAGTATGTGCATGTATGTATATTTTGGATATGCAAAACAACACTATCTATGTATATTTATTGAGCTGGAGCATTCATGATCACATATATCTATATTATACTATTGTTTAGAATCACTGGGATCTCTATTGGACAGTAGTGTTCATCCCACGTTAACTATTTTTCAGGTGAGAAGTTTGGAATATTGTTCAAGACCATGGAGTCTCCTTATTTGTTGACCACGGGGTCTATTACTCGTAGGCAGAATGCCATCTTGTTGTAATTGAATAGTTCATCACTGTGCATACGAGAGAGAACATTTATTGCTTAGCTATTTATTCTTGCTTCAGCTTTTATTATTACGGAAATAAACTATAATCAAGGATTTGATAATGATATTCGAGTAATAAAATCTGGGGCGTTATAGGTCAAGTGTCAATTTTGTCCTCCTATTACTTCATTAAAAGTTTTTAATAGAATGTGGTCATGTGACAAACATTGGACCACAAAATGAGGGTAAAAGAGAAGAATTATCCTCATTTTTCACCAATATATACTTTGTCCCACATGATAAGTATGCAAAAGTTATATAATACTATATATATATATATATATATGTTCATATTCTGAAAATTGGGACGAAGATGTTAGAAAATAGATCTATTGAAATTGAAAGAAAAAATGTAGTAGAGAAATGAAGAGGAATAGACCGAAGACTGTGTTACTATGGAAAACAGAATTTCTTGATTCCAAGTTTTGTAAAATCCTAATTCATCTCCTTAATCATTCAAAATCTACATTTTGTTTTAATTGAATACAATCAAAATTTAATGTAAATTTTGGGACAAATGTGTATAGATAGAAAATTTAGGTGATTTTTCTTTGTTACCGTCATTTTGTAGTCATATACTCGTCACATTACTGACTTCTGTTAAAAACTTGTACGGTACAGTAATAAAAAGGATACATTGATATTTGACCAGAAGTGTAAGGAGTTGACTGTGACAATTTCATAAGTGCAATGGGTTGACTGTTACAATTTTATATGTAGAACTAAAATGAGATTTGACCACTAGTGTAGGAGGTGGACTGTCACAATTTTATATATAGGAACTAAATTGAGATTTGGTGCAAAGTGTAGAGATATAAAGTATAATGTATTCTTGTTATATTTTCTCTAGAAGACTTGGGTAATTCTAAAATACTCTGTAATGTTCAAAATGCAAAAATATCTTAGATATTTATAGAATGTTGTAGAATATTACTCAAATTGCTTAAAGTCAATCTTATGTTTTCACTTGATTTAATCTTGAGCATTCAATGAAAAGATCGTATGACTATATAAAGGAATAGAGGCGCATTAAGAATGTAGTGCGTCTTGGGCCTTCAGTTGTTGTTAGTGTAATTTTGTGTAAGGTAAATTACACTTTTATTTTCTAATTTTAATTTCATTCTTATATATTTTAATTTTATACTTTTAGAAAATTTTCAATGTAATCGTTTCATTAATAAATATTGTTAAATTAGATAGAAATTAGTCAGATCACCCTGACCTACTAACTAATGCATTAATCACTCTATTTAGATGACACTTTTTTGGGATTTGGGGTTGTTGTGAACTATGCTCACACTCTGTTGTGCTTTAGGCACATTTTAAGACTTTTTTTTTGATAATTTAAATCATTTATTTTTCAGATTATATCAAATTTAATATATTTGTAAAAAAATTAATTCCGATGATATAAATTATTTATTTTTCAAAGTATATCAAATTTAATATATTTGGAAAAAATTAATTTGATCGGATATCAGTAACTATTTAATCAAATCACATTTATATGTAAAAAAATGAATTGTAAGTGTAATATGAAATATAAAACAAAATGTTATTTGATGAAAAAGTTACCGATGCCCGATCAACTTAATTTTTTAAAAGTATGTTTTATTCGATATACTGTATAAAGTGAACCATTCTGATCATTAAAATGAGCTCTGAAATGGGTTCAATAGGTTGCACAATAGTGATTGTTGCGCATAATGCACAAAAACCACTCCAAACCCCACTTTTTGTCCTCCAAATTTTACTTAAATTTCAATTTAACACTTAAAATTTGAAATTGTAACACTATTATCTATTAACTTTACATCATATTATAAGGTTAACCTCAATCAATACTTTTATCAAATTATATAAAAATTAAATTTTGCAGAACTAGCAATAATTATCCTTTTTTATATTAAGAAAATATGTTAGAGGGTTTTATTTTAGTAAGAAGGTTGAAAGTTACATGATTAAATTTGTGACAAATTAAAAAATAATAAATAAATTATGATAAAATTATGGGACTTAAATTGTAAATTTTAATCTTTTTTTATTTTCATAATTTGCATATAAAAATTTAACTATTTATGTTATTTTGTATAAAAAAATATTATTAATTTTTTTACATGTCGTGCATAACACGGGTTACCACTAGTATAATTAATTCAAAATGTACTACAACTAATTATACAAAATTAATTACTGTTTAACAAAAATGCTAGAGCACTTGTTAGCAAACTGCCATAAGAGTGGTGCAAATTATTTCTTAAATAGTCTATATAGATTGAACAAAATAGAAACAGAGAAAGTTTCACAAGGAAGTTCAATAGCGATGTTGCTATCCTTTATTTATTTATTTTGGAAGCTTACATTGTTGGAAATTGGTATCTTCTATTTATAGGACACAAATATATGTGTATAAAATAGTAAGTAAAAAATTAGATACACAAATAATTTCTCCTATTTACATCATTCTAAACATTCTTTAATAACACTCTCTTACTAAATGCTCCTTTGTAGTGCTAACTGTTTTTAAAGTTAACAATGCACTTTCATTTCTTTTCTTTTTTGGGCAGCCGTTTCTCTAGACTCTTCTTGTATTTTCTTCCAAAACCCATGGTGAGTAACTTTTACTTTATACTTTAGCTGGTGATAAAATTATTAAACCATGTGTACTTGGTGTATTACAAAATGTAGTTTTATTTTTACTCTACCATAATGTGATAAGTAAGATGTTTGCTCTGTCTATTATAGCGATTATGATATTTTGTCCAACTTGCCCAATATTTTTATTTATACATTTATTTTTCTCCGTATGTGTCAATAGGTAGGAGAAAATTTATAAATATTAAGATAACTATCATAATACGCGCTATGCACGGATATAAATAAATAATAAAAAATTAAATAGTAACATAAAATTTATGTAAAATTTATAAGAAAAATAATTTAAAATCAATTAAGTTTTAACCTTTTTAAAATTACTTTATAAATTTAATTATGTGTTCTAAGTTCTTAAAAATAAACAATACATATCATAGTTTAATTGGCAAAAAAATTATAAATTACAAAAACTACATTTATGATAAAAATTAATACATTTCACCTTATGAGCTCTGTAATTTTAGGTTATTCTATGTCCAAATTTATGCGATGTGTAACACCTTGAAATTTTCCCACAAGAATATGCCCAAACAAATACAACAATATACCCAAAAAGTCCACATTCTCATAGAACTAAGAGATAAAAGGTTACAATTCACTATATACATTCCCATAATGTTCAGAAGTCGTATTCTAGTTCAATGAACTAGGTGGTCTTACAAAATATAAGCCTCTAGGGCGTACAATTACAACAAAATACATTAATAGTCTTGTTACAAAAATCTTAATTCGAAATAACAAAATACACATGGATCAACTTTTCCAAAAGGGCTATTGTTAGACCAATCCTTCAGGGAGGTGGAACTCCATCATTTCCTGCAACAAAAAAAAAGATAGGGTCGAGCTATATGCCCAATAGGAACGCATTTACCCAAGTATTTAATCCTTTGAATAAGATTATAGTATCTTTGCGGCCAAACATTACATGGAAATTTATCTTTACATGTAATCCTTAACAAACATACAGATCCACGACAACCAAATAATAACAGTGGCTATTCATGTCATCAAGCACAACAATCAAACATTCACAACCATAGAACGCAAACCATGAGTCCACCTGTAAGAGTCCAATTTAAAACACCCTTTACTTTTGTTTTTAAAACCAATCCCCACATTTGCCGGCTATTATACGGCAGGGAGTGGGCACCCCAAAGAAAACCATCCGTTTTTTCACTTTTGCTGGCTATCATGCGGCAGGACTGTGTGGACACCCAAAAATATTTTTCCCGCATTCGTCCAGCGATAAGCCTAGACAGGACATTTGGGCACCTTTTTAAACTCCCCGCGCGGGTACCAACACAACACCACACTTGGAAAACCGACTCTCATGCACAATTAACAATTCATTCATATTTTGTTCCATCAACAACCATCCAACATTACCCAAGAGTTAAATACAACACAAGATTTAAAGAAAACAAATAACATTCAAGCCACAATTCATTTACTATATCAACATCCACATCCTTCATCTATTTTATTTCACAATATTTCATGAATCAAGAAAATTCCCCATTCAATGTGGTGTTTTTAACTCAAGTGGAGAACCTAGGGTTTTTACCAAATTTGGGAGTTTTTCTCCCCTATTATAGATATGGCTTGTAATAACATTTATATACATGCTTTGAAAAGAGGGAGTAAAGAAATCTCAAGCAAGAGTCAAGTAAAATGGTTTATTTATGTAAAACATGAGATTGATCCAACAATGCTCTCCAATTAATTCACAAATCATAACCATACCATGAAATCCCTTCAAAACAAAGAAATACTAAGGTAAAAGTGTCCCTACCTCAAGTCGTGAGGAAGAAAACCCGAAACACTCAAGGTTGACGAAGCCACAAACTTCTCGGACCAATAGAGAGCCCTTGACAAGATCTTCAAGTTATCTCAAAGGATCAAGGTGAGAAGACACCTCTAAGAGTGTAGATCTAAGGATTGAAGTGGAAAAAATAAGTTTTTGAGAGAAAGAGAGGAGACTCTCGGTTTTGAGAAGAAAAAGAGGAGAAAATTATGAGAGAGGTGGGGTTTGGGTCTATTTATAGTATTAGATGATAGCCCTAAGGTCAATGAAAAAGATAAGCCCAAACCCCCCTCCCCCCCCCCCTCCCCCCCCACAAAAAAAATAGGGCCCATTCAGAGCCCAAAATTTTGAAAAAAAACTCGCAGGGGTCGACCCTTCGGGCAAAGGGGTCGACCCTTTAGGTAGAAAGACAATCTGACAACAAGCAAGGGGGTCGATCATTAGACAAGAGAGGGTCGACCCTATTTTCCAGCAACTAACACAGAAATTCTGCAACATAAGAGGGTCGGCTCTCCCCCAGACTGATGTCTACTCTATTTTCCAGCAACACCTCCAGGAACTTCACTAACAGGTAAGGGTTGATCCTTAGGGAGGCTGGTGTCTACCCTATTTTCCAGCAACACTTTCAGAAACACTACAACATGCAAGGGTCGACCCTTAGGAAGGCTAGTGTTGACCCCAAGGCAAAATTTCTAAGTTTCCAAGGAACTTTTGACAAGAACAAACGCGAACGAACAAACCCAACGAGCTTAAATCGGATTGTACTCCTTTAAAACCGATATACAACAACTCCAAAGACTTCCAAAACAAAAATAAAGATATTAAACACATCTTCCAATAGATTAAAACACCTAAGTGTTACACGATGAAACAATGACATAAAAACGGATACAATAAAACTTCATAAATTTTTTCTTCGGAACTTCATATTGCTCATAGATTTTGTTTGAAAGATCTTTTCAATAGAATTCTAGAAATATAAATTTTACAAAAAATGGAGACATAAATAAAAAATTATTAAATTTTAATGTTTTGAAATCACTTAAAATATGTAAAAAGCAACTAATTGTAGGAGTTATTTTGTACAAAATAGTTAACCATATCTGTTGGACGAATTGAACTACTATTAGAAAATTGTTTATCCTTATTCTTTTAAAGCAATATTATCAAGGATCTAAAAAAAAAATTGCTTTATTCTATTTTAAATTTAATTTCATTAACTAATATTAGCAAATTTGAAATGTTTCATAAATTATCTTGCTATTTGGCGAGTCATAAATGATAATTATATAAAATTTTCTAATCACAGGAGTTCAGTTGGCACTTATCTAGACTAGATATTTTATCTCCAGTTAGGGATCAGGAGCCATGTAGTAAGTAAATTTAGGATTTAATATTTAATATATTATTCTTATATTTAAAAACTTGTTTTTTGTTTGGTCCTATTCATAATTTACAATTTCATTTAATATCATAACTTTCAAAATAATAATAAAAAAAAACTCCCGTTTTGTTATATCTCCAAATTTGACAATGGAATCCTAATTCAATAGATAACTTAATTATAAGAGAAGATTTCATTAAAGTATCTAAGGTAATTTATCTTCTACAATATGATTTTATATATAATCAAAATCTATTTTTTGTAAAAGAATTACCATAGTTAGAATGGGAAACTTTTTACTAGTATGATTTTCAAAGAAATGTAATAAATAAAATGTTAATATTCATACCTTTAATAAATAAAATATTGTGTATTTTTAGGTGTAAGTAAAAGTTGGTGTGAATATTAATATTTTTTTCTTTTTTTTTTTTTGCTAGTATATTTTTTATTCATTGAAACTGTGAATATTAGCACTTTTAAAAAAAATAAAATTATTATTTTTTTTAACAAGTGTTAACATTCACATATGTTATTCTATGAAATTGAAAAAATATCTTTAAAACTTAATATGGTATTGTGAAATTTATAGTGATCCTGGTTTTTACCCTACTCTTGTGATGTTCCGGACTGGGGTTTAATGCTTTCATGTTGTAGTTTACCTCTTTCTTTCAATGTATACCTTTCAAATTGGTCTTTGGATTGGTGGTTGTGTTTGGAACAGGTTGGTTACTTAGTTTTCAAACTTTGTGTTGCCCAGATTTTTGGTCTTTCGCTTGAGCGGCCATTTTTGTGCTCGAGCGGGCTATGTAAATTTTGGTCTTCTGCTCGAGCGGCCTTTATTGTGCTCAAGCAGGAGTTGCAAACCTTCAGTACTTTGCACGTCTGCAAAAGTACTAGAGGGGTGTCTTTCACGCTCGAGCAGTGTTTCCTACGCTTGAGCGAGTGTGCGCTCGAGCGTCCCTTCTTAAGCTCAAGCGGTTGGTTTGTCGTCTGCAAAAGTTCTGGAGATGTGTATTCTATGCTCGAGTGGGCCTTTTCTTATGCTCGAGCGGAATAAATCATTGTGTCTGACGCTTCAGCGTGAAACCCTCCGCTCGAGCGGACTGCGCGTATATTAGATCGCGAAAAACACTTTTTACATCACATTTTCATATATTTTCAGCCAAAATCCTAAAGTGAGAGCCCCTCTCTCTAAAATTTTTATTATGTTGTTCTTATAAGAGTCTAGCATGTTGGATTAAAAAATTTCAGAATTTAATGGTGAGTAGTATCATTTTCTGAGGAATTTGCCAGACTGGTTAGTGTTAAGTTTAATTTATAGCGGAATTTAAAAATTTAGTTTTTGGTGTTTAGACCATGACTTGAGATGCAAATCAAATACTTCTCAAAATAAATCAAAACAAAATTGCAAACCTCTATTTTAAATATATTAATAATAAATCTCAGTAATGAAAAACACTATATAGAATAATTAAGTATCGATAATACTTGTCCAAATCAACTCAAATAAAAATAATAAAAAACAAAAAACAAAAACAAAAACATCAATTATACTTGTCCAAATCAACTCAAATAAAGCAAAACACACTTCAATATCACAGCAACACTCGCCCACAAGTATTCTTCTTGAAAGATCTCACAGATAGTAGACTCTCCAAGCTCTAAATCCAACCAAAACCCTTTGCAACCAAAACCTTTGCCACTCCCTTTTTAACTGGTAAAATTATAAATATCTCAACAAACAATCAAAACACAATTATAAGAATGTATATATTATAAATCAAAATTAATTTAATTTAAGGTTACCAACATATATAGATAGAATGGTCAAAATTAACATTTAAAAAAATAATACTAACAAACAAAAGTTTATCTTATCTCAGGGCCTTTGGGATATGAAACGAGATAAACCAAATCTCGTCGAACTTTACCATATCCATCCACACCCAATTGGTTCCCCATGAATTCTTGACCTAGTAGTATTCTATTCCATCTTCTATGCCATAACCGTCAACAACATTGCATGTCTACCTAACATTTTTGTTCTATCATCATCCTCCTCCTCCTCCTCTCCTCCTCCTCCTCCTCCGCCTCCTCATCATCATCATCATCATCATCCTGGCCATCATCATCATCAGCACCTTGATAAATTTCCTACACAAAAATATAAAATGGATAAAAATTATGATAATTTTAAATAATTATTTATTATTATTATTTATAATGATATGTTACTTACATGTTCAAGAGTGATGAGGAGTTGGTAGACATCCACTGTACCAACAATCGGATGGTTGTTAATGAGTTGTATAAATTGATTAGAGAATTCTTCAAAAAAGATGATTTCATAATCTTCAATATATAAATTGTGTCTAAAAGACAAGAATACAAAAAATAAAAAGATAAAAAATTGATACTTCATGATTGATTTGAAAAGTTAATTTATAAAAAAAAATATATAACTACTTTACATGTGGCTTTGGCATGCACTCTCCTCTCATTCCATAATATGGATAATCTTCCTCCATAGATACCCCATAGTTTTGTATACATGTGAGTCACTTTACATATTACAAACTGGAGATATTATTCAGTTGTCAGTACAGGAGATTATAGATTGTGTTTGGGTTAGCTATCCGCCTATTGATCCCCAAGAGGATGCAATGGGATGTTATAATTGTACTATCAGTACGGTTTTGACTTTTATACAAAACTATGGGGTATCTATGGAGGAAGATTTCCATATTATGGAATGAGAGGAGAATGCATGCCAAAGCCACATGTAAAGTATTTATATATATTTTTTATAAATTAACTTTTCAATCAATCATGAAGTATCAAATTTTTATTTATTTTTTATTTTTTGTATTCTTGTTTATTAGACACAAAGTTATATATTGAAGATTATGAAATCATCTTTTTTGAAGAATTCTCTAATCAATTTGTACAACTCATTAACAACCATCTGATTGTTGGTATGGTGGATATCTACCAAACCCCTCATCACTCTCGGACATGTAAGTAACATATGATTATAAATAATAATAATAATAATTATTATTTAAAATTATCATAATTTTTATCCATTTTATATTTTTGTGAAGGAAATTTATCAAGGTGCTGATGATGATGATGATGGCGATGAGGAGGAGGAGGAGGAGGAGGAGGATAATGATGATGATAATGATGAACATAAATGTTAGGTAGACATGCAATGTTGTTGACGGGTTATGGCATAGAAAGATGGAATAGAATACTACTAGGTCAAGAATTCGTAGGGAACCAATTGGGGTGTGGATGGATACGGTAAAGTCGACGAGATTTGGTTTATCTCATTTCATATCCCAAAGGCCCTGACGTAAGATAAACTTTGGTTGGTTAGTATTATTTTTTTGAATGTTAATTTTGACCATCTATATAATGTTGTTAACCCTTAAATTAAATTAATTTTGATTTATAACATATAATCTTTTATAATTGTGTTTGATTTGTTTGTTGGGATATGATAAATTTTACAGGTTAAAAAGGAGTGGCAAAGGTTTTGGTTGGCAAAGGTTTTGGTTGGATTCAGAGCTTGGAGAGTCTGCTATCTGTGAGATCTTCCAGGAAGAATACTTGTAGGCGAGTGTTGCTGTAAATTGAAGTGTTTTATTTAAGTTTGACTTGGACAAGTATAATTGAATATTTTAGTTTTATTTTATTTATTTTATTTATTTGATTTCATTTGGACAAGTATTACTTATACTTAATATTCTATTATAGTGTTTTTCATTATTGAGATTTATTATTAATATATTTGAAATCGAGGTTTGCAATTTTGTTTTGATTTATTTTGAGAAGTATTTGATTTGCATCTTTAAAATATTATGCTAAAATTACATTCAAGTCATGGCTTTGGACCATTATGATGGGGTGACGATGGCGAGTGAATTGTTAAATCAAAATGAAAAATAATAGATAAATTTACTTTTTAAATTACTTTCTAGATTTAATTATAGATAAATGAGATGATTGATTAAATTAATTAAAAAAAATCCATGAAAGAGAAAGTTGCCTTAAATATGTAGGTCTAATTTTTTAGTTAGAGTAATATTACTTAAAAATTGATTACGTCTTATGATGTTGTTTGGTTATTGTACGAGTAAGAAATAATGTTCTCGTATAATCCTGTTGATCAAGTCTGCGCTCCTCCGTACGTCGTCGCTTTACTATTTGAAAATACAAACGTGAGCTAGCCGGCGGGTGTGTACCGGATACCTCTCCGATGCCTAAGTCAGCAAAATAGACAAATAGACAAAAGCTCTGTGTATTCGGGAGTCGAAGTTGTGTTACCTCTCCATAGGTGATGTTGTGAGCTTTTATAGGTTCCGCGTGGCACAATCCTAGTGGGACTCTTACTCCTCCATGTAGAGTCCTCCTAGGATCATATTCTTAAGAGATAATGCTTATCTTCAACACCCATCACTACTTAAACCAAGTGAGATGGTTTTACCATGGTTGGATGTCAATACGACCGAGCTAACATGACCTATGCTAAAGTCGCAGACTAGACTGAGCTCCTAACTAGCTCGGTTCTTCCCTTCACGCTTGTACCTCGGTTTGACATGCTCAACTAGGCTGTTTACTTAATACCGACTTAACCAAGTACGAGGTAGGAGTTAGCTCGGTGCTCCAATGCACAATGCCAAGCTAGCTTGGCTCTCCCAAGAACAGTGCCTAGCTAGCTCGGCCCACAACCACTTAGTCTTTTGGACCGAAGTAAACCTGCTTTTACCTCGGTCCATCTTGCGGCCCAATTACCAAAGAAGTCTCCTACTTAGCTCGGCCCAATTTAGACATAAATTACCCTCTCAATTGCCCCTTAATTCCATCTGTGTAGCATGATAGGGATTACCTGTCTACCTGCCGAGCTAAAACCTTTAGCCTTTCAACCGAGCTAAATTCACACCGTGCTACCAATCTATCCGGTTAAAACGTCTCTTCAGTCGTTGTAATTGAATCGCTTCTCATTCCAAGGGCACGTGGCAAACTCTCATTGGCCCAGCATAGTTGTCACACCGTTCTTCGTACTTCGCAACATTTGAACAGTCCCACCTAAACTCAAATTCTTCACAAAAACCCTACTCTTCAAACGCAACACTATTCACCTTCTTCTTTCTACTTTCTGAGTTTTTCATTTTCCTCAATACTCCATCTGTAAAAGCTCGATTGGGACTGATTTCATCTACAGCTCCGTCATTCTTGACTGGTATGTGGCTCTCAAATCTGTTTCCTTTCCACTTATTTCGTACTTGTTTTTACAATACAAAGCATATTATTCATATGTTTTTCAAAATATATACCATGTTTGCTTCCATTTTTCTGGGAAAAACCATGTAATAGAACCACTTGTATTCACGAATAATCTGAAGAACGATGTATTTGATCCAAAATCACACTCCAACCGAACTAGGAAGTTGTTTGTATTAGGTGCGAACCTAGCCAAACTAAACAACCAAACTAACACTTCATGTCATACTTGTAGTTTCAATAAGTCTAAATATCTTGTGCTTTACTTAGCCGAGCTAGCGAACTGCCTTAGGTTCACGCAATACTGCGCTAGAAAGCCTCAACGCCGACCGAGCTATAACTTGGGGCTAAAACTCTCCCTTAGTCAAAACCGAACTAAGAATGTTGCCCAATAGCTTCAACCGGGCTAAAGTGCCTCGCTCAAACGAGCTAAGAATGATAGTATCCCACGTAGCTGAGCTAGGACTGCATTTATCTTGCCTTTGTTTCTTTCAGCACAGTCCAATGATCTGTGCTTAACCTGTCTTTTTTACTTTGCAGACTTAGGTCGGCCAGGCCCTCCCTTGAACGCTCAACCGAGCTACTCAGCGTCATCTCAGCACCGAGTTAACACTCTAATTTATACTTAACTTAAATCCACATGGGTAAATATAGGTTTTTAGTAAACTCACCAGGGGCTATGGCCGAGTTCCGAAGGGACAACAACATCCCTGATGATGTTCACCTTAGTTTAGCCGAACTAGATACTACTCCTTGGGGAAAACAGGGCTTCGTTCCCTTCACCTTCTTTCCATTGTAGAAACCGGACTTGATTCCCTGTAAGCCTCTTCTTTGCGAGTTCCTTAGATAAACCAACCTCTGCCCTACCCTTTCCACAAATTCATACCGCATAATAAATGGCATCGCCGAGCTAAATCGCCGGGCTGGCCTTAATCTCGGTTTAGCCGAGCTCTTCCACCAATATTCCATAGGTTCAAATGAAGATGGCTGGGTTTACTATTTAAGAATAAGGCGCCGACGTGAAAAGATAATAAAGAATACCCCAGACAAGGATGTAAATGACGATGATTTCTTCTGGGTTTTTGGGAACTTCGAAGACCAGGAAGCCCAGATCCCGAGTGACCGAATAAACTGGAACAAAGGAGTCGCCGGTATAATTACCTCGGCTCAATTGCCTGTTTTTCTTTTATTTCGATGCTTACTTTAAACCATACTAAACGTTTGTCGTTCTTCTTCATGCAGACTTGAACCATCTCAAATCCCTGTATAGCTACCCTAACTTAAACGCACTTTGCGCCGCACTGCGATATCCTAATAGAAGTTGGGCCGAGCTACTAAATTTTGAGCCGACATACAGATACAGTAGCCGCAGGAAGACCAGGGTGACCGATTTCTTATTGGAGCCTCGCTTGAGCCTGATCCACTTCCTCAGGTCAACTTGATCCCATTGATAGCGGAGCAAGAGATGGCCAAGAAGAGAGCAGTAAGGGCCTCCTTACCGAAAAAACAGGCCGAGGTACCACCAGCTGGCCAAACTCAAGAGACCGTGGTAGCCCTACCAACCCATTAGCCTTCATCATCTCGGGCAAGCAAGCGTGCTCGGACTTCCACAACCGAGCCATGTCTTGTTGACGAGGACGAAACAGTGCTTCCCCAAACCACTCCACCGAGCCCACAACCTGAGCGCTCCCAACGAGCTAGCTCTTCTAAGTGGGAACCAAATATTACATTCCAGAACCGTGCTATCACTAACTCCGATTCAGTGGTCGCCGAAAAAGACCATCTGATGGCATTCAACCTTGCCAAAAGCGTTTGCCTTCCAGCCGATATGGAGCACCACGACCATCTTACCGAGCTGAAGGCATTCGCTCGGCCACAAAATCAATGGTGCTGGTAAGTTGCCCCTTTGCTTGTCTTCAATTTGTTCATCTTCTGCTCTGTTTTACTAAAAGTTTCTTACCACCCTTTTACAGGCCATGCAGAAAAACCACATCGCTCACAAGCGTGTGTTGGAACTGCGCAAGACAACAAGGCAGGCCATGGCAGAGGCCAATGCCAAAACCGCCGAGCTAGAAGAGGCGAAGAAGCAAATAGCCGAGCTACAAACCGAGAGGG
Source organism: Camellia japonica (assembly GCA_030407325.1). NCBI lineage: Eukaryota > Viridiplantae > Streptophyta > Magnoliopsida > Ericales > Theaceae > Camellia > Camellia japonica. The sequence goes on from JAPPVO010000019.1 coordinate 140,178,355, forward strand.
CTCGTCTGTCCGGTCTTGTCAGCTCGGCTGAAGCAGACAAGCAAAAGGCGGCGGCCGTGATAAAAGATAAATATCTGCGCGAGCTGGCCAAGCTCGAGGGAAAAAAGAACACCGAGATAACCGAGCTCGAGAAGAAGGTTGAGGATGCGGAAGACCGTGGTTACAAGGAGGGGGAGGCCACTTACATCAAGCAATGTGAAGCTGCAAAAGATCTATTCTTCAAATGTGGATGGACGGCGGCTGCGGTGCAGCTCGGTCATGGCCCAGAGACCGAGGTCTTCCTCAACCCTCCTCCGTATTTAATACCGAGCTCTATGGAGGAGTACGCTGCTGTCATTCAGCAAAAATTTCTGCAAGAGGAGGACGAAGATCCTGCTCCAGAAGACAACTCCCAGCCCAGTTGCCAGTTTATTTCCCTAACTCTAGTGGTCTCCATCCCACCTTTGCCTGCTGTGTCTGATGCGGTGCCTTCAACCGAGCTTAACTAAGATGTGCTTGCCACAACCGAGCTACCTTTGGGTGAGGATCGGGTTGTTTTGGATGCCGACCTGGACGACTTTTTCTCCTGATTTTTCTTTTCTTTGTCTAGCAAAAGAGTTTGTAACCGGGCTAAGGCCCCACCTTTTGTACTTCTGATTTGCACTTATCAATTAAATCTTCTTTTGTTTCAACTGTTGTTTCGGTTTACTTCCATGCTTGTATTTACTTTCCAATTGTTATCTGAATGCAGCATAACATTTTCTGGCCAAGATACTTATCTCGGTCTTAACCTTTGGGCCTATCTGGTCATACCTACCAACCTCTTCAGCCTAGGTTTTTACCTTGGCTGAAGATCATAAAAAGTTGTATTCCAGCCAACCACTCTTTAGCCTTGATTCTTATCTCGGCTTTAGGAGTACTAAGTGTTGGTTTTTCCAGCCGACCATTCTTCAGCCTAGATCCTTATCTCGGCTGAAGAGCAATAAATGTTGGTTTTTCCAGCCAATCACTCTTTAGCCTTGATCCTTATCTCGGCTGAGGAGTACTAAGTATTGGTTTTTCCAGCCAACCATTCTTCAGCCTAGATCCTTATCTCAGCTGAAGAGCCATAAATGTTGGTTTTTCCAGCCAACCACTCTTCAGCCTGGATCCTTATCTTGGCTGAAGAGCAATAAATGTTGATTTTTCTAGCCAACCATTCTTCAGCCTAGATCCTTATCTCGGCTGAAGAGCAATAAGTGTTGGTTTTTCCAGCCAACCTCTTCAGCCCAAATCCTAATCTTAGCTAAAGAGAGCTCAAAGTTGGTTTTTCCCGCCAACCTCTTCAGCCCAGATCCTAATCTTAGCTGAAAAGAGCTCAAAGTTAGTTTTTCCTGCCAACCCTGAGGGAAGTGTTTGGTTATTCCTGCTAAACGTCCTGCAGCCTAGATCCTTATCTTCGGCTGAGGAGAAGTGTGTGTTGGTTTTTCCAGCTAACCTCTTCAACCCAGATCCTAATCTTAGCTGAAGAGAGCTCAAAGTTGGTTATTCCGGCCAACTCTGAGCGAAGTGTTTGGTTATTCCGGCCAAACGTCTTGCAGCCTAGATCCTTATCTTCGGCTTAGGAAAAGTAAGTGTTGGTTTTTCCAACCAACCTCTTCAGCCCAGATCCTAATCTTAGCTGAAGAGAGCGCAAAGTTGGTTATTCCGGCCAACTCTGCTTTTGTTGCCCCTAGCTCACTAAAACAACTTTTACAGAATAAAACAATTATGCTAAAAAGAAAACTACTTGTTTTATTGAGGAAAATAAAAATTACAAGTACTTTAAAGAAAAGCTAAAAATAAAATAGTTTGAGATTGGCAGTGTTCCATGGCCTGGGAATGGCTTTGCTGTCTTCGTCTTCCAAGTGGTATACCCCTTTTCCTGCTAATCCAACCACTTTGTAAGGTCCTTCCCAGTTGGGCCATAACTTGCCATCTCCTGGTATCAGGGTGTTTCCCATTACTTTGCGCAGCACCCAATCTCCAATCTTGAATTGCCGTGGATGTATTGTCTTGTTATACTTTCTGGATAACTCTTGCTACTACGAGGCAATGTGAACCAGTGTTCTTTCTCTTCTTTCTTCTGCAAGGTCGAGCTCTAATGCTATGGCTTCTCCATTTAAGTCTAGATCAAAATTTTCACTTCTAATTGTGGGAGGCCAACTTCCAGTGGGATTACTGCTTCCATGCCATAGGCCAAGGAAAAAGGTGTTTCTCCAGTAGATCGCCGAGGTGTGGTACGGTAAGCCCATAAAACATAAGGGAGCTCCTGTGCCCACTTGCCTTTTGCTTTCTCTAACCTTTTCTTCAATCCATCCAAGACGACTTTGTTTGATGCTTCCGCTTGGCCATTTGCTTGGGGGTATGCCGGTGTAGAATTGTAGAATTCTATCTTGTACTCTTTACAAAAGCCTCTAAAGATTTGCCATCGAACTGAGTGCCGTTGTCGGATATTAGAGCTTTTGGTATGCCGAACCGAGTGATGATATTCTGCCAGACGAACTTCTTCACATCTTTCTCCTTTATTGATGCTAGTGCTTCTGCTTCCACCCACTTTGTGAAGTATTCTGTTACTGCAAGGAAGAACTTTCTGTTGCCGGGTGCCATTGGAAGTGGTCCTACTATGTCCAAGCCCCACATTGCGAAGGGCCATGGGCTAGTTAATGGTAGAAGCTCTCTGGCTAGTTGATGTATTTGATGTGCGAACTTCTGACATTTCTCGCACTTCTTGACATACTTCTCTGAATCTGCTTGCATGTAAGGCCACCAATATCCTTGCGAAATTGCCCTGTAAGCCAATGATCTTCCCCCTTGGTGGCTTCCGCATACGCCTTCGTGTATCTCGAACAAGAATGCTTTAACTTTGCTGGGATGAACACACTTTAGGTAAGGTCCTGTGAAGGATTTCTTGTACAAGGCCATTGATGGGGAGAGCCAAAATCGTTGCGACTTTGCTCTAATCTTGTTGGCTTCTTTTTTTTCACCAGGTAAGACGCCGTCTTTTAAAAATACTATGATGGGATCCATCTATGAAGGGCCTAGTTCGGCGCAACATACTTCAGCTACTTCGGGCTCTTCGATGCTTGGTCTTGGCAAGAAGTTGATCAATAATGGATGTGGGATGGATGTATCTGCCATCGAAGCAAAGCCTGCTAGTTCGTCCGCTCTACTGTTTTCTTCCCTGCCTATCTGCTCTATCCGCACTACTTCAAATTTCTTGATTTCTTTTCTGACTAACTCTTGGTACTTACCCATCTTGTCATCCTTTGCCTCGTAGCCGCCTGAAATTTGGTTTACCACCAGCTGTGAGTCACTGTAAACCATTAGCTCGGTGGCCTTCATATAGAGTGCTGATTTTAGGCCTGCCAGAAGCGCTTCATACTCTGCTTCGTTGTTTGATGCTGGGAAGCCAAGGTTGACTGCTTGTTCCACTATTAGGCCGTCTGGTGAGATGAGGACTATGCCAAGTCCTGCACCGTGCCTGTTGGACGCTTCATCTACGAAGAGCTTCCATATCTCTCCAACGAACAGCTTCTAGCAAGTGGAGGGATCGGATGATGCCTTGGGGTCATTAGTTTTACTGGTATTTTCTTCAAAGTCCACACTTACTGTTTGCCCCTCATTATCTGATTGTATCAAGTCTTTACTTGTTGGTGAGTCTTTGCTTGGTGTAGCATGGTTTGCTTCTTCCTCCCTTCGTTCACTCTGGTCTGTCCTGGGATGTGGCTGGGTATCCTGTATCAAGGGTTGTGCTATTCCGGCGACACTTTCCATCCCCATTTCGGTTGTACCAGTTAAGTCAACTAGGCAGATGTGATGACTTCTTGGTGTGAATTCTGCGACAAAGTCTGCCAAAGCTTGGGCTTTTATCGCTGTTCTGGGTTAAAACTTGATGTCAAACTGTCCCAACTCTACTGCCCACTTCAAGATTCGCCCAGGAAAGTTCGCCCTCTCAAACAAAGCTTTTAATGAAAAAGCTGTGAGGACGATTATGGTGTGGCCATGAAAGTAATGCGACAACTTCCTCGAGGCCATCATCAAGGCTAAGGCCAGTTTTTCCAATGATAAGTACCTGGTTTCTGCGCCCAGCAATGTCTTGCTGACATAAAAGATGGGCAGATGTTGGATTCCTTCCGCTCGGACCAACACTGCACTAATTGCGTGCTGTGAAACTGGCAGGTACAAAAATAGTTCTTCTCAAGGCATTAGGGTTACAAGCAATGGTGGAGAAGACATGTATTCTTTCAAACTTTCTAGGGCGCGGTCGTATTCTTCATCCCACTCAAACTTGGCCTTTAATGCTTGAAAAAATGGTTGACATTTGTCTGACGACCGACTTATGAACCGGTTGAGCGCGGCTACCATACCGGTGAGATGCTGTACTTCTTTTACTGAGTTGGGCCTCTCTAGGTCCTGAATTGCTTTGATCTGAGAGGGGTCTGCCTCTATACCTTCGGTTGGTCACCAGGAAGCCTAGGAATTTGCCTGATCCTACGCCGAACGCATACTTAGATGCATTAAGGCGCAACTTGTGCTTCTTCAGGATTTGAAACATCTCACCTAGGTCCCTGAGATGGTCATTCTTATCCTTGCTTTTGACTACCATATCATCGATGTAAGCCTCCATTGTTCTGCCTAACAATGGTTCAAACATCTTGGTGACCATCCGCTGGAATGTCGCCCCTGCGTTTTTTAGGCCAAAGGGCATGAGCTTGTAGCAATACAGCCCTCTTGGCGTTGTAAATGATGTGACCTCCTGGTCTGGTTCATACATAGCGATCTGATGGTAACCTCTGTACGCATCAAGAAAGCTAAGTCGATTGTGTCCTGCCGTTAGGTCTACCAGTTGGTCTATCTGTGGTAGGGGAAAACTGTCTTTTGGGCACGCCTTGTTGACTGTTTTGTAGTCCACGCAAACACGCCATTTTCCAGTCTTCTTTGGCACCACTACTGTATTGGATATCCACTTGGGATAGTGCACTTCTCTGATAGCTCCTCTCTAGAAGATTTCCCACTTCTTCTGCCACTATCTAGGCGTAGTGGAGTGCTGATTGCGAGTGCGCTGTATAATTGGTCTGGCAGTTGGGTGGACGTTCAATTGGTGACAGATGAAGTTTGGGTCAATGCAGGCATGTCATACGGCGTCCAGGCAAACACTTCGATGTTAGAGGTCAAGAATTCCATGACCTCTATTCTCTCAGTGCTGGACATAGATGAGCCAAGCAAAAAGAACTTTTCCGGTTCTTTTCATCTATTCTTACCTGTACCAAGTCTTCCACTGCCTTCTGTTCAGCGGCTTTGCCAACATCCGCAAACAATTCATTGCTCTCAGGTTCTTCCACCATCTGAACAAACCCTTTGGCAGCTCGGCTGCCATTTACTGCGACAAAGTACTGCTTGGACATAATTTGGTCTCCAAAGACCTCTTCAATTACTCCAGCTTCGTTGGGGAACCGCAATACTTGATGGTAGGTTGACGCTACCGATCGCATGGCATGCAGCCATGTCCTTTCCAAGATTATGTTGTAAGTGGAAAGGACTTTCAATACCCAGAATTCCACTTGTTTCGTCATGCTTCCTGCTCTGACTGGAAGGATTATCTTGCCCACTGGCCATTCTGGCATTGAGTTGAATCCGATCAGGGGAGATGTTGCAGGTGCCAAGTCTTTGTCCTCCAGTTTCAATTGTTTGAAGGTTTCGTAATACATTATCTCACGAACTTCCTTGGTCGATCAAAATCCGTTTGATGTCGTAATCCTTGACGCGGAGTGTGATGACCAGAGCATCATTGTGAGGGCAATATATCCTTGCCAAGTCTCTGTCTGAGAAAGATATGACGTTCGTGGCTTCTGTTCTCCCCTTTTTTATGACAGGTTGCGCACTTAGTACCTTCCTTAAGTGCTCAACCTTCTTGATCATTCCCCTGAGCTCACATACCCACTCAGGTTCGAATACCCCATGTATTACGTTAATCACGCCTTGAGGTGGGGCGTCGATCGGCATTCCGTTTGGGTTATCGTGGTTCTGGGGTGCTGGATGTGTCCCTCATTCTATGTACTGGTCCAGGTGCCCAGCTGCCACTAACTCCTCTAGGTGCTGTCTCAACGGCGTGCAATTTTCAGTGCGGTGCCCTTTTTCCTTATGGAAGGTGCACCGAGATCTTTCGTCATAGTCCTTTTGCGCTTCTTCCAGCTTAGCTGGCCATCGGACGAAAGGTTCATCACGTATCTCATTGAGAATCCGATAGATCGGTTTTTTGGACACTGTGGTAATGGCAGTGCGGACTCTCAACCACCTTTTATCTTGGTCATCTCCGTTGTCCCACCTGCCTCGCCCGTTCCTGCTTGGACGTTCTACCGCATTAACTTTTGCCGTAGTCTTTTTATCTGGTACTGCTGATGCACCAGATTTGGCTTTAGCGCGGGCACCATCCTCCTCCACCTGATTATGTTGGTGCACTCTCTCCATTAAGGCCTCCATCGTGAGGGGTGGCGTCATGGTGATTGAGTCCCTCAACCTGTTTCCGACTGGAAGACCTCTTTTGTACTGCGCGATGGCGAGATTTGTGGGGCAATCTCCTATCTGGTTGAAGGTCTTCCAATAACGACTGTTGTAGGATCTCAACGTCTCCTTATCGCCCATGTTAATGGAGAGTAGTTGATCGATCTCCACTGGCGTCTTGGTGTTCATTCTGAACCTTGTCATGAACGCCTCTACCAATTGCGCCGAGGAGGCTATGCTGCCTTCTGGTAGCCTTTCGAACCAGGTTAAACCTAGGTCGCCAAGGCTGGATGGGAATAGGATGAACATCAAAGCCTCGTTTCGCCGGTATACTTCCATAGGCGAAAGTGGCTAAGGTGCATGTAGGGGTCTGTCTTCCCCTCATACGTGGTGAATTTGGGCTGAAGGAAGCCTGAAGGTAGGGGCGCGTTCTCAATCGCCAGAACGAACGGCGAGGTCTGCAGCCTTGCTAATGCTTTGTCTGTCGGTTCGTAAGCAAGGCGCGGTATCGGCATTCCTACCTCGACGCTCTCATGCGTCCGAGGAGCCAACCGCTGAAGGGCTGAAACTCTGCACGGGTCGCGCGCCCTGTTATCTTCCTTCCATCGTGCCCTTTCTTCTAGCATAGTTCGCAAATCGGATGATCTTGGCAACTCCGTCTGCCTGGATGACGTCTGGTGTGTGCGCGAGGGCCGATAGGTGCTTCCCTCAGTATGCGACCTCTCAGTTCTCGTTCTCTCAGACCTGGAGTAACGAGTCTTGGGAGTTCTTGACTGAGTGTCGCCTGTTCTTAGGCTCCTACTCTCTGCTTGCGATGGCGTGGTATGCCTACCACGATCTTTTGAGTGGCGAGGGGGCGTGTTACTTTTGCGGCCCCTCTCCTGTCGCCACATTTTCCTTTGATCTGGCGTTTCATAGACTCCATGTCCGCCGCCATCTTCCTTATCAACTCGTCTTGTTCCTTTACGCGATCCTCCAGAACTTGAGGATCGATCCTCCGCATCTGTCTTTCTGGACTTTGAGAGCGACGGGGGCTGTTAGTCCGCTCCCCCTTGCATTCCTCTGGGGTTCTGCTGGGGCTCTAAATCCGCCATGGGAGGGATAGAAGGCAAACCTTCGCGCCTCCCACCTCCTGTTGATTAAGTCTGCGCTCCTCCATACGTCGTTGCTTTACTCCTGAAAACAAAACATGAGCTAGCCGCGGCAGGTGTGTGCTGGATACCTCTCCGATACCTAAGTCAGCAAAATAGACAAATAGACAAAAAGCTCTGTGTATTCGGGAATCAAAGTTGTGTTACCTCTCTATAGGTGATGTTGTGAGCTTTTTATAGGTTCCGCGTGGACAATCCTAGTAGACTCTTGACTCTTCTCTTCCATGTAGAGCTCTTCCTAGGAATCATATTCCTGAGAGATAATGCTTATCTTTCAACACCCCCTCACTGCATTAAACCAAGTGAGATGGTTTTCCATGGTTGGATGTCAATACGACCGAGCTAACATGACCATGCTAAGTCGCAGACTAGACGAGCTCCAACTAGCTCGGTTTTCCTTTCACTGCGTGTACCTCGGTTTGACATGCTCCAACTAGGCTGTTTAACTTTAATACCGAGCTAAACCAAGTACGAGGTAGGAGTTAGCTCGGTGCTCCAATGCACAATGCCAAGCTAGCTCGCTCTCCCAAACACAGTGCCTAGCTAGCTCGGCCCACATCCGCTTAGTCTTTTGGACCGAAGTAAACCTGCTTTTATCTCGGTCCATCTTGCGGCCCAATTACCAAAGAAGTCTCCTACTTAGCTCGGCCCAATTTAGACATAAATTACCCTCTCAGTTATATTGTAAAATAATGTTGGTTGGCAAATTGCTAAATCAAAATTGATTAAGGCTGCGTTTGTTTCATCATAAAATATTTTTCATGTAAAAGATTTTGTCCAAACCAAATCTTTTGTTTTTTGTTTTTTTTCCTTTTCCAATGTTTGATTTATACTAAAAAATATTTCTGGCAACCAAAAATCTTAATAAAAATCAATTATAGAGTAAATTTTAAAAATGAAAAGAATAAAAAAAATAATATTCAACTAATTTTCATGTATAATTGAACAGAAATGATGTGGCAATATCACTCTTACAATTATGAGAAAAACTTGCCAGTATATCGAGTTATAATTGTTAAGCAACAGTATATTGTCAATCTAAAATTCATTGAAGAAATTTTAAAATTGTAAGTTGAAAAAAATTGGGGTCTCCATTACTTTCTTTTTTTTAAAAAAAAATATTCTGATAATCCATAATGAAGCCAGATGGATAAGTTGATTAAAATTGTTCAGGAAAAGATATCTCAAATGAGAAGTTTTAAATTTTAAATGGCTTTACAGTAGATTTTAAAGAATTTTGATCATCTCCATTCTATATATGTAATGGAGGACTTTCATTGCACATCTAATGATTATAAAATAGGAATACAAATTTATAATTAATTTAAATTAGAAAAGATTATTATATTCACTGTTAGATGATGGAATGGAACATTTCCATTACAAATGTAACGCCCCGAAAATAATAACCATAATTCATTCCACGATATTAATTAAATAACGACACAGTTCTGAATATAATATCCTTCCATTCATATAATCTCATTCTACCAAAAGGTAACACATGCAGTTATACATTCATAAGTCCTAACCCTAAATCTATAGCATGTGCCACAAGTTAATGATATGAAATAAAAGTTAAATAGATATATATATGCCCTAGTGGTTACAATTTTTCAAGACGATACTTGGTTACAACAACAGTGAGTTTTAACTCAATACAGTTTAAGCTTGAGGCTTGTACAAAAATAATTACAACAATAACAAAAAAAATAAGTTCTTGGCTCTAAGTCCTTCCAAGCTACAACCTTGGCGGAAGCATATCCTCAGCACCTGAAAATGGTTTTCCACATAGGGTAAGCTAAAGCCCAGTAAAGATACTCTAACACGGTGTATGAATCTTAACAAAGCTATAAGGTGAATGCATATACAATGCTCATGTCAAAACGTTTTATATCTCTTTCCAAAACTATGCAATGCCAAATTATATCACAATTCATGAAATCATTTCCTTTACAATAGAAAACAGGGCAGTGGATACAACACTGAGAATCTGTAAGTACATGTCTGCAAGTAGGCTATACAAGCACTACTAATTGCCATTTTCATCTTTACTAACTAGGAGGCTCAACACCTAATCACGCTAGTTTCTGGACTTTTACCAAGGGAATGGAGAACCAAGCTCAAATTAAGGTGAAGCCAGTTTCAGTGTTAGGGTAAGGATGACTATTGATCAAATTCACCACAAGTGTTGTAACGTGTTATCCTTGAGAGGCTCACTAGGTCGAAAGCCTGAAAGGGCAACCTAGGAAAACGTTAGAGCATGAAAAATGAGAAATCAAACAAATAGAGCTCATAAGGTTGAAACCCCAAAAGGACGACTTTGGCAAAAGTTAGAGCACAAAAGAAGAGTGTTAACACCCAAGTGAACCTCAGCCATGAACTACGTTGACTTGATTCCCATTCTTGGGATACATAGGCAACTTTATCCTGAAGTTTGGTCTCAACCATATCCATTTATTCATCTTAGCCCGATCATCTTGCCCAATTCACGTTGTCAGTTTCGCATCAATCCATGAGCTATGCCGACTACTATGCATATCACATACTTGCGTTGGATAAGAAAGAACTCACTTGAGTCAACAAGTGGAGAAATTTTCAATACTTGAACTTATCAGTAGAATCTCTAACTTGAGCAAAAAAGGAATCGAAACTCGGGTTTTGCGAAATTGAGTTTTAAAGGGCGCCTAAGTAATACTAGAGGCACTATGAATGATCACTTTGAGTCTTTTTTTGCTTTTGGGTTAGTTGTGAGTTCTGTGGTGTCGTGTCTAGTGTTTGTCTTGGTCTGTGCTCTTCATCGAGTCACCATAGCGTGTCTGTCACTTAAAAGCGCTCTTCATCGAGTCACCTATCGAGTCTGTCGCTCGAGTTCAATAGAGTGGCAGGGTCAAAATTCCATACACGAATGTTTGCTCCAAACTCAAAAACAAGTCCATGTGTGGAATTCATAAACAAAGTGAGAGTGGCCATACAAAGGGCATCGCGTTCATGATCATTGCAAAGTATATGTGAGGAATCCGTCACTACTTTTGGAGGAGACTGGACTAAGTTCTTAACATGTTGGGGGCAGAAGAGAAGCATGAGTCTAATTGGTTGGCAACTGTTCCAGGATCTGATGATTCCTATCGCACGTGCCTGCATAATGTTAAAAAGGGTGGCTAGTGACTAGACACTAGAGGCAATTTTCAGTACATCTGATCGGACTATCAATTGAACAAGGGGCATGAACCTAACCTTTCTCTCAGTTCACTCAAAGCCATTTGTCGGGCACTTTCCCCTAGGTTAGGATAGTTCACTCCCATAATGATTTTGATATGTTTAAGCTTTCGAAAGTTGTCTCTGACCATTTCAAAACTCTCTTGGGATTGTCATCTTCCCTCTAATTAATACACGTGCTTTGGATTATGCATGCATGCTCATACACTCTGGTTAATTTGAAATGCATGGTTGGTTATTCCTGTTCTTGGCTTTGTTTATATTTGTAAAAATAGAGTTTCATTGAATTACCTTCCGCAGTGTTTTTCAGTTATATTTCAATAAATTGTGGCGAGATTCCCTACACTCATTCTATAAGATACATGATGCACTATTTTGTGCACTTGCATCGCATTGGTTTGTGCACTTGCATCGCATTGTTTTGTGCATTCACTCTACATATCACTGTCTTGTGCATTTGCTCTATACCACATTGTTTTGTGCATTCACCCACATCGCACTGTTTTGTGCACCTACATCGCTATCTTGTGCACCTACACAGCACTGTTTTGTGCGTGCATCTACATCGCACTGTTTGTGCACCTACATAGCACTGTCTTGTGTATTTGCCTACATCGCACTATCTTGTGCACCCTGTATAGCACTGTTTTTGCACCCACATAGCACTGTTTTGTGCACATGCATCGCACTGTTTTGTGCATTCAACTTGCATCACATTATTTTGTGCATTCAACCTGCATAGCACTGTTTTGTGCATTCACTTGCATCGCACTGTTTTGTGCACCCCATCACACTATTTTGTGCACCTTTCACTCGCACTGTTTTGTGCACTTCACCCGCACTGTCTTGTTTACATCTCTCTTATGCTAAGCGTGATGTCTCGTTTGATACTTCTCTTTATCGCTGGCCCATTACTGCTAAGGGACTAACTTTCTAGTTAAACCCTTGGAAATCACAAAGAAAAGTATCATTATAGCTTATTATCAAGTTTGGATATGGAGTCATTAACGCTCATTTTGGGTTTGATAGTCATTATCGCTCTCTTTGAGTTTGACTAGTCATTATCGCTCATTTTGGGTTTGACTTAGAATTCATTATCGCTTGTAAATGAGTTTGATTCTTCCTTTGTAATTTCCCTCGTAGAAAAGGGTTTGACAAGCTCATTTCTCGGGTTAAGTCGTGCTTGCTATTCTTTATTGCTTTTGGACTTAGTAGACGTAATCATCACTTTTGGACAAAAATGAAGAAAAGATAAGAAAGGGAAATGTAATGTAAAAAAGGCTAATAAAATAGGCAAAAAGAGAATAAAATTAGGTTAGGTTCAATCGGACGTTATATTGAACCTATTGTGTCTTGAATCATTGCATACTTTCTCGTGATGTTTAAATGATTCATGAAGCAATGTCTACCCCTTCCCTTAAGGTAATTCCATGATAGGGATGAGGTATTGTCTTTTATTTCGTTTTATTGAGCTTTTGTTTTATCGGTTCTAAGATCATCACATAACAAATTTGGGACAATTGATGGTTTGTGAATCGAATCTACTCCTCCCTTGATCATCTTTGTGATAGGGAAGGGCAGAGAGGATAAACATCTCTTAGAAACACTCTGTTTTTGCTCTATGTGAACTTTGTGGCAACAGGGCATTTCTCAAAAGCAGTGGCTGGCCAACCACCATTATGTACAGCCGACCACCTCTCAAGGTTGGCCGACCACCCATTTTTGTACAGGGCAGTGGCATTTTTGTGGCAGAATAGACCAGAATCTAAGGCCAAAGCAGAATAATTTTTCTGACTGCAAACAGAGCAGATTCTAGCAGCAAACAAAGAGGTTTCCAGGAGGATGTTCTCGGTTGTATGCATGTGGCTCCTCGCCTCCTGTTCAAGTCCATTAAATTAGTGCTTTAATATTAGTATGTGTAATTAATTAGTTGGCTTCATTTGAATTTTTAATAGCTAGTTAATATAGCTAATTCATTTGGTGTTTTAATAATTGGTTTAATTAGGACATTCATTCAAACCCTCTTGTGCGAGGGCAAATTTGTAACACTTGTAATATTTGTATGTCTTCCAACCCCCATTTCTTTCTCCCTTTTATTTATATGCTTATCGTGGTAGCGTCATGTTTTGCTTGGTATTGGGTTCGGTTCATCATTCTAACATTGTTGTCATTTCCTACTTGCTCGAATACGTGCGTTTCCACATGCTTTGAGTTGATCCCTATGACATGCTAATAAACCAAACCTATTAGTTGCATTTTGTATGTGTTGCATTAGTCACTTGCATAGTAGAGCATGCATTTTTCTAATTATTTTCTTCTCTTTGGCTTGCCTCGATTGAGTACTAGGTGATCATTTCTTGCTTTAACATATTGCATGTGTGTTTGTGTTGCCATATCAAGCATAATACCATGAGGCTAAGTGCTTACTTGAAATATCTCTTTGAATGCTGGTGGATGAAGGCTATTTCACTTAAGTTGGGATGATTTTGATTAGTGTACATATGAGCTTACTTTTTCAAGTAGCACATATTCAAAACTCGTTTCAAATAAACACAAAATCAAAGCATTCCAAAGTGGGAGACATAGTCTATGCTTGTGTGTCTCATATAGTAAAGTTAGCACTAATAATCAAAACAAGAGCATATAATGTACATAAAAATCACATCATGATTAGTAGAGGTCGATCTTTGATCGAGTGAGTGGGGTGCTCAATTCATGACCTTCCCTTCTCATATCTAAGTTCTCGAGCTGAGACACTTTGGTTATGACGGACAAGTGGCCTTTGGCATGAGTCACGGGTTTCCCAAATTTTCCAAAAATATTTAGGTGACGACTCTGAAATCTGGCAATGCAGTCCATTTTTGACATCTCTGATGATAAATGGATTTTCTAAGATTTGTCAGACTTGGACTCTCATTTGTTTTTTTTTTTTTTTTCTATTTCACATTGCATTTGTGAAACTAGATTCAGAACCACGGGAGTCCGAAATGCAGGGTTATCGTATTCGAGGAGACTAAGTCCTTCCGAGGAGCACGAGAAACCAACTACAGTTCCAAACCAATAAATCCCAAGGATTTTCAATATTTCCAAACATCTGTTTATTTCAAAAAAGCCTCATGTATGAGACTTTTTCATAATTTTAACACTTTTTATCAACAGAACCATTCCCACAACATTTCAAAGGAAGCCATTCCCAAAACCCCTATTTTATAGTCCAAATCAAACCCAAAATACTACTCTATTCAAGATGTAATGATTCAATTTTTCAATCCATTTTATAATCACCGAACCTTTACCAATCTCCAATTTCAAAATATACAAAATAATTATAAAAAATAACTCAGAGTACAACCATTTCACAAGTCCAATGTTTATCTTTCTCATAAAAATTACATTTCACTTTACAACATTAGTAATCTCAATAATCATACATTATAGTCCAAGAAATAAAAGAGTTACAAAAAAATGCCCAAAGAGGGCTTAAACTTTTCAAGGTTAGCGCCTTGATTACACACATAAGTAGAATTTCCATCCCAAACACAAAAGCGCGGTGGCTGTGATCACATAAAACATTCAAATAAGCTTTCGTGCTCCATCAATATCTCCACTAATTCCTAATTGAGTGAAGACATATCATCATAACTAGAAATGTTTGTTATGATAGGAATGAATTAATACCCAATAGAGAATACATTTAACTAGGTATATAAACATTTGACATAATTATGTGTAACCCAAAATACGTTGCTCCAATACTTTTGTTTAAAACAAATCCACATGAGTATATATATATATATATATGTAAAAGAATATAAGACCTTTCCAAATAATCCCACATTCTCTGTCCTCACACGAATAGATCAGTGAGCACCTTACACTTTCCACATTATCGTCCAATCCCACATTTTTCGTCTCACACGGATAGGCCAGTGGGTACCTCACACTTTCCACATTTATCGTCCTTACACGATCGGGCACATGGACACCTCAAACATTCTCCACATCTATCGTCCCCACACGATTGGGCACATGGGCACCTAATTTCCCCTCGCGGGTACCAAACACATCACATAACATATCATTTCAACAAATCCCTAAATTTGCCTCATCACAAGATGTCTCAACACATCTACACAACATTCAATTTATTTCCAATTATCTCCTAAATGCCAAAATTCTTAGCTAGGGTTTTGTAGAATTTAGGAATTTTTCCCATATTCTCTATCAATCCAAGAACCATGGAATCAAAATTGATTTTATTCAAGAATATTCAAAAGAGTTGTTAGTAAAAAGAGTTTAAAATTGGACTACAAGAAGTAAAAAGTGTAATAAATCGAGTTGGGTTCAATCGGACGTTAAATTGAACCTATTGCGTCTTGACTCATTGCGTACTCTTTAGTGACGTTCAATGGTTCAAGAAGCGATGTCCACTCTTTTTTTCTTTGAGGTAACTCCATGATAAGGAAGAGGTTTTGTTAGTCTTTTATTTCCTGTTATTAATCTCTTGTCCTATCGGTTCATCGACCATTATGTAACAACTTTGTGACAATTGATGGTTTGCGAATCGAATCTACTTCTTCCTTTATCAGTGTCATGATAGGGAGAAGCAGAGAGGAAAAACATTCCTGGAAACACTATGTTTTTGCTCTGTTTCCATTCTGTTGCAGCAGACCAGAACCCAAAAACAGTGGCCGGCTGACCATCCTTGTATCCGGTCAACCACTTGCCAAGGCTGACCGACCACCTTTTGATGTATAGGCAGCGGTATTTTTCTTGCAGAGCAGAGCAAAAGCTGAGGCAAAAATAGAACAATTTTCTGATTACAAAGCAGAACAGAATCTGGCAGCAAATAAAGGGGTTTCCGGGAAGATGTTCTTGGTTGCATGTGGTTCCTTGCTTCCCACACAAGTCCTGACATTAGATTGAAATAATTAGCATGTTGTAATCAATTACTTAGATTTGTTTGAATTTGTACTAATTAGTTCATTTAGCTAATTCATTAATTTGTGTTGTAATAATTAGATTAAGTAGGACATTCATTCGGACCCTCGTGCGTGAGGGCCAATTTGTACACACTTGTAATATTGTGTATGTCTTCCAACCCCCATTCTTTCTCCCTTTTATTTACTGGCTTATGATGGTCGTATGTTGCATCATGTTTTACATTCTCATATCATTACCATGTTTCACTGTATACCATTATCTTGTCTCATATTCTTACATCTTTTGCAGGTGCCTGTGTGATATGTGGATGATCTCCTCCGGACAGTTGACAGACTGCTCTAGCTACCCATGGGATCGAGGTACACTTTGCCCCTAGTTTACGGCTATTACAATCTTGCTCACAACTCTATGTTGGTCTCTTCTGATATCTGTAATCTCTCTTTTTTCTTTCTTCTTTTAGCTTGAGTTGTTACTTAATTTTTAAAGGGGAATTAAGAAACCTTCAACGATGAAAACTAAGTTAAGTCCTAGTTCGTCATAACCAAGAAAATTCTGGGTTCGGGAGCTTAGGTACAAAAGGGAAGACCATTTACATGGACGAACCCTCTTTTGTCCAATCAGAGATTGGCCTCTACTCACTTTCTATTTTACGATTTTAGTGGTTAATTATTCACAGAAATTTATTTTAGATCTAAAACCTTTAACTAACTAAAACTAGATGTTTGAAGAAAATAAATATCATTCATTTTGGATTTAAAGATTAAAGTCATACCTTAAAAAAATGATTTTTCCAAGAAGAAGGTTTGTGTGTGTGTGTGTGTGTGTGTGTGTGTGTGTTTCATGGCTATAAACTTAACCCAGAACAAACAATATTTATGAAAATCACTCAAAACAACCAATTTTGTATAGAAAGCATATAACTTGAATTATTGAAGAACAATGCAACAACGACATCCACATGCTATGGAGATTAAGAAAACTTACCCGGTCGCCCACTCTCTTGACTTACATGCATGCATAAAATAAATATGGCCTAAATGCAACTAATACATACAAGATATGAACCTAGGCCTAGTTTGAGGCTACTAAATGATGAACATGCATAAAAAGACAATTAACATGTAAAAGTACAAAGGAAAAATACAACCCACCTATATGATGACCAAACCAGGCCATGCACGGTTATTATATGATTAAAAACAAACCTAAAACATGTTTTTTTTAAGTGGAAGAAAAGAATATGCAAGAGAGAGTTGAGAAAACTAATGAAACTAAGAGATTACATGATACTATGATAGACTAACAACCTAACATGCTTAAACATTAAAAATAGACAGAGATTAAGTACTGAAATAAAGAAAAAGGATAAGAAAATACTTACTGGTTTGCTTAAACCGACGAAAACACGAAGAACAATGCAAGAAGAGCCAAGTTCCTTGCTTGCAAACCTCCCTCAAACTTAGGTTCTGAGTTTGGTTTTGGTTTTCCAAGTCCTTAAGAGTATTTTTAGATATTTAGAGCTACTGTAGAGGTGGGAATTTGGAGTCAAGGCTAGAGAGGGAAGAGGAGAGGTGGTTTTCTTAAAAACTTTTGGAAAATGGTTCAGTTTCTTAACCCCCTTAAAGAAATGAGGAGAAGACCTTTATATAGGTAGTGGGGGGTGTGAAGGGGGGAGGCAAGCTAGAGCAATCCCCATCGCTTCGTCTGCCGCCTTCAAAAATACTCCAAAATTGAGTTTCCATACTTGGTTCTGTGATGCTTCAATGTGCGCATGCACAGGTCTCGTGTGCACAGGCAACGATTGTGCGCTCATACAAACAACCTGAGCTCTTATATCTAACATGCGCACGTGTATTTTTCCTTGGTACACGTGCCATGCATGCATGCATAAGTACATGATCCCATGCTTTTGGCTTGCTTGTGGCACAAGTAAGTCCGAATTACATTCTAATCAATGTTTTTGATAAAATAGGTCACCGATTTTGGAAAATATGATCAATCAAAGCACAATCGGGCTTTTCGGGGTTAAGAAGTTGGTTTTTGGCTAAAAACGGGTCTAGTGATAAAATGGTCATTTTCACAAAAAGTTAATTTTTGGCTAAAACGGGGTTTATATAGCAACTCCAAACAACCTTTAAACTTTCTAAAGATGTGGTAAGTACTGTTTCATCGTCAGGAGGCTTGCAAGCACTTGAAGTCTTAGGATTAATCAAAATGGGGTATCTACACCAGGCGCTAACTGGAAGGAAACTGAAAGCTGTCTCAACGCAACTCTCTTTATCGATTGCTAGTCGGAAGGAAACGAAACCTCCATATAGTCCAACAGTACACATGCTTTACCGGGCACAAGCCATAAGGAAACAAAACCTATCTCAAGGCGCCACGCTTTACCAGTCGCAAGATAGAAGGAAATAAAACCTCCACATAATTTACCTGGGGCAAAACGGAAGGAAATGAAACCTATATCAATGTGTCATGCTTTATCAGGGTGCTAATCAGAAGGAAACAGACCCTCTATATAACACTTTCATCATCTATCTTACCATGTTTCCACATCATTCTAAATTACGCAATTTAATCAACAACACATGACATTTAAGAGTTACTCTACAACAACAATTACCATCTTCCACCAATGGGTAAGGACAAAACCTCTAAATAATAGATGGCATAAAATCTCGTAATGTTTCCCACAACTTCAATATCATCAATGTTGGCTAGATTCACATCAACAATCATAATATTACATAACTTCTATAATCAATCCCATTAGTTACAATCGTCAACAATTATAACATAAACCAATTTCATGACAACCATTTATTTCTTTCTCTTCTTTTATTACATTTCAAGTTTCACAATAATCATTATAGCTCAATAATTATTTAATCATCAACTCTTCTCATTTCTCATGAACATTAAATTAAAAATTAGGGCTTTTTACTCTACACATCATAAGAATGTTCTATTAGCTCAAAATTTCCATAATCAACCATAAAACATAAGATTAAACCCTTATATATAATTCGAAATCCTAACTCCCATCTATATGCATTTCGAAAATTTCTTATCGAAATCATATTTTTCATGCAATAAAAACTATCATATATCTATCTATAAGATGTATTGAAAAGAAACAAAGAAATCCCTACCTCTTAAAGCGAAGAGGAGAAACTCAAAAAATCAATGTCTACGAAATCACATACTAATCGGCTAAAAAAGAAGCTCTCATCACACCTTATGTTTTGGTATAAAGAACTAGGGTGAGATTTTGACCCTAAGTTGATGGATCTAAGGGTTTAACAGCTTGAGAACTTGGAAATGGCGGACATGAGAGAGAAAGAGAAAGAAAGTGCATAAAAGTTGGCTTTTCACGCGCACTTTGGATTTTTATAATCGGACCATCGCAGGCACGAATGACACAGTCGAGGGCGCCACGAAACAAGTCGCGGGCTAACTTGAGGGTGCCTAGGTTTTCCGCAGACAAAGATGCTAGATGGTGTTTTTGGTCGCAGTGAGGGTTTAAATTTAGAAAATTCAAATAAAATCTACCAATCTATCATGTTTGTGAACAAAATGGGAGGGCACGATGTTGGGTACCCCAGATTTCTATCATCCCATAGTTTTTGGCTACTCTAATGGGGATAATAAAGAGTTCGACTTAAAAGTTTTGATATCAAATTTATTGACTTATATATTGTTCATTGCATTTGTATCATTCATGGTTAGCTTTAGCCCCACATTCGCTGTTTGATATCATGGATGGCATGTAGGTCATGGGCTATGTTAAATTCGGAATACAAACCTCAGATTTTGGCCATCACATACCCTTTTTTATCATCTCGTTGTTCTTTGCAAGGATTTGAAAGGCATATAGGTGGCCATAGCCTAGGCACCCTTTTGACTTAAGTCTACCCATGCATATGGTGAAGCTCTAGAACCTTCCAAAATTAGGACATTATACTCTCCCATTTCAGATTGTTGTGATGCCTTTATTTGCATAGAGAAACTCTAGATCTTTTTTAGAAGTTAGTACATGGTAACTTTACCCCCATAGGGGTGTTTGCATTGCATGCTTATTTGTTATGTGTTGGAATCGATATAGGGGTTCTTGATTTCAGAACAGGTGTTCAGTCATATCAAATTTGGGGTAGTGTTCTTGTTTTGGATTGGGTATTCTTTTCTTTTGATAGGAGACTTTGCTCCATAGTTTCTGAGAGACCGAACATTTTCCAAGTTCAGTGGATCCATTTGCACCTTCGTTCCAATAGATAAAGATTGATACATCGCCAAAGCTAATACTTTTCTTTTAATCGTTTTTAAAAAGACGATGGTAATTAAAGTTCAACGAGCAAGATTAACAAGGTTGGCCTTTTGGGTGTTTTTTTGGCTCTTCGCGGGAAAAAAATTTGTTGGACACTCCCATGTGTCATTTTTCTCGCACTTAATCAAAATCAATTTCTTGTGCGCCAAAAGCATAAAAAAAAAAAAAAAAAAATTAATTAATTAAAAAAAAACCAACAACAACAACAACAACTATTAGAGAACTTGTTGAGCTCACAATTTGGGAGATTAATTTTCGATCAACCCTGATGGGCACGGTTCTAAGTGCACACCACCTTTGACAATCCATAAAAGAGATTATTATTATTTTTTTTTGTTAAAGATTAGTGTCACATCGAGTTCAATTGGTTTCTATAGTTTACACAAATTCAAAATTATTCTAAACATACTTTCACTCGAACTAATCGTCTAAACACTTGTAGTTTTTCGTTCCGTATTTATGGCAATAAATTGTTGTACCTCTTCAAATGATTTCTCATTTCAATGTCATATTCAACTATTTTTCACTCTTTAGTTCCATATATATTTTTTTGTGATTGGATTGTCTCTAGTTCGAAGCGAACTGGACCGTCCAGTTCAGCCAACTGTAAGCCCATTTTGGATCCATCTTAACAATCCATATGATTTATTAGTTTTGTAGGGCCCTCCACGAAGATCATCCATACCAAAATCAGCTTGATCGGATATAAGTAGTCAATGGATTGGATCATATTGGTAGAAAATAAAAAATAGACATACTACTTTCAAACTCAAATTATTCATTAATTATTTTTTAGAGAAATGTGATTCGATCAAGTGTTAAATGAAGACTGATCAGCATGAGTTTTGGTATGGATGATTTTGTTGGAGGGCTCTACATAATAAATAGTTTAGATCGTCGAAATAAGTCCAAAATGAGCCCACATTGGGTTGAACTAAGAGGTCCATACTAGAGACAACCCAGACCCTTTCTTTTTTATTCTCGTCGTGAGATAGAAGGGTTGTTTGGGATGTCTTAAATAAGTGCACTTTTTAAATTTTTAGATTAAAAAGTTGAGGAAAAAAAGATGATGGTTTGGAATAACTTTTTGATTTTTTACAAAAAAATATGTATTAAAATATTGTATAAAATAATAAAATTATCATTTTACCCCTATGCCTTATGCATAGTGATAGTGAATATTGAAGGAAGCAATACGGAATGCTTTGAATTGGGAGGGGATATATGTAGGATGAGGCTTTCCTTTAGTCCCTGATTAGATTGGAGGGGTTTATCACAGGTTCCATTTTAATAATCCGAACCGTTCAATATATAGAACTCGTGAAGTACTATATGTGTGTAAAAAATCATGTTGATCGGATATCGATAGCTATGCGATCAAATCAGTTTTGTATGAAAAAAAATGGACGATTAAAAATAAACGGCTGAAAAAAATCTGATTTGATCACATAGCTATCGATATCTAATCAACGTAATTTTTTACAAGCATATAGTATTCGACGAGTTCTACACATTGAACGTTTTGATTATCAAAATGAGACCCGTGGTGGGCCCTCATGGACCAAACAGCAACGTTTTTTTGTAAATTTTTTGTGCAACCGATTAGGTAATTTGTACCATCTGGTTCAGACTGTACCATCACGTCAATGACTTTTTTGGTTGTATTTTTTTTGTGTAAATTTTTTTTTTATATATTTTTTTTTGTGAATAGTAATAAATTTTTAATTTTTTTAATAACTTTTTGACTTTTTGTCTTTTCTAGGCTATGCCAAACTAGCCCAGACTCTATTTGGTGTAATTTATTATAAGGAGAAAACTGATAATCAAAAAGTAAAAAAATAAAAGCACCTCTTCCACAACTTTAAAATAATCAGTTTAATAGAGTATGTGCGTATTTTTTTTTTATATGTATTTTATTTATTTATTTTTGAACAGAATCAGTTCAATTGTTAGCCATTAAAAGAATTGTGAAAGGCAATGACAAAAATTGGAGAGGATACAAACTACAAATTTTTATTTTTTTCTTTTTTAACATTTTTTTGTGGGTGATATTGAAAAATTTTACCCAGGAACTTTATGAGCTACATTTGTTTCCAATTTTTTTTTGTCTTTAGTGATATTTGTCAAAATTATGTCAAATTTTTTACATTTTTTTTGGGTTCATCTTGTGTAGACCAATCTAAACTGTAATTATTATTTTTTTGAAAAACTTTTCAAAAATTAAAAAGGAAAAAGGCAAAGTAAGCCAAAAAATCTACTATTTTGGTTTTTTTTTTTTCTTTCTTTTCTTTTCTGGATTTTTTAAAGAATTTTTATTATTTTTTTAATTTTCCAGTTCGTATCATTAATTAAAATAAAAGCCTAAAACTTTCTAAAAATTTTATAAAAAAAAGTCAACAAAAACAAAAACAAGCTAACAAAAAATGCAAAACCCTAACCACAATGAAATTCAAGCACCATATGAGTTGGAGAAGCATCAAAGCCTTACCCACTGGTCCAACTCTGTAGTTGAAGCTGCAACTTAATCATGGGATGATCGTTGTAAGATCAAAATGTATCCCACCCCAAATTATTGTATCCCACCCGAAATTATTTAAATCTTATCTATATTATATTAATAATTAGTAAAATAATTTTAAATTAAAATATTTCGTACTCTTAAAATTTCAATAGGTTGCACCCTCAGAATTATTAAGATTCGAACCCCCAAATTATTAACTTTACAAAATTTTAAAAATAATTTTTAAATTGAGTTTTATCAAATATTGATCTATTCTATTTTTTGTCTTTATTGCTTGTTATATTTTTGTATGATTTAAAATTTCTTATATTATTTTATTTGTTACTATTCTTGTTTTTTCATCATGTTTTTTTTTTTTTTTTGCTTTCTATAAATCACACTTTAATTTGCTTACATCCCGATTTAGAGCACTAAATTGGAAGCTCTAAAAGCACCACTAATGAGTTAGCAAGTGAAAGAAAAAAAAAAAAAAAAAAAAAAAAGGCCAAACTATCACATCAATAGTGGGGTCCACATGATGCCATGTCATTAGTGTTGCATTAGTGGTGTTGAATTTGTGGTATGAAGCATTTTTCATTTGCTTATGCACTTTATCTTGCATTCATTCATTCTTTAGAAACATGAATATTCTCCGGAAATGAATATCGTTTACATTCAACATATTCTTAAAACAAAAAATGCTTTAGACCACTAATTAGTGGTCGCTCTAATGATGTGGCAGTGGGTCCCACCCACTGCCACATGTGTTTTGTGCCTTGTTTGTTTTTTTTTTTCCTTTTTTTTTCAATTGCCACCTCACTAGTGGTGGGATTAATGATGGTAATTTAATGGTCTATAGCATTGCTCTTCTTAAAAATGAGTTTATAAAATATAATACTACTTATTGAAACGCATTATCATTTTACTCATAAAAAATAATATATTTTTAATTATGAAAAATTTCAAAAATAAATTGCGTTATAGGATAGAAGATAATTTTTAGATAACTTGATTGATCACATTTATTGAGAAAAATAGAACATAAGGTTTTGATATTGAGCATATTATAGATTTTTTATATGTAAATAGTGGCGATTTTAACATTTTCAGATAGTTAACTTTAATAGACGAAAAGGAGACATAATAATAATTATTATTTTTGTTAATTAACATTGACAAAAAAATATGTCCGATTATATTTTTATTCTCAATTATATTGACAAAGAATATCTAATTAATAATAATTTTATTCATATTTTTTGTGTTGGTATAAATCAAAAGTTAAAAATTTATAATAATGTTTTCAATAAAAAATTACAAGCGCTCCTCCAAAATTTGAATCCTAAATTCGTTTTGCTCATTGCTGGAAAATCAGCATTTAGCGACGTTTAAAAAACGCCGCTATAGGTGCAAAAAATGCTGCTAATTCTTTTTTGAGGTTTAGTACTAAACGACGAAATCGCGGCCGTCGCTATAGCTTGATGGCATTTTAAAAACGTCGTTATATTAGTACAGGCAGCTTTTTAAAACGCCGCCAAATGTCCTACTTAACAATACCATGACGTCACTATGATATTTAGCAACGTTTTTGAAACGCCATCATGTCTTTTTAAAAAAATTTGATCGTTAGATTTAGTGTTTAAGTGGCTTTTTGAAAAACGCCGTGATATCCTTTTTTTTTTTTTTTTTTTAAATTTTTAAATTGTGCTAATTTTATATGATTGAACTAAAAAAAACACCTATAATAAAACTGAATAGCCCTAATATGAAATAATAACTCCATTCAAATAACAAATGCAACATTAATTCACTTTCCCATTCAGTTTAATATCCAATCACCATTACTCACAAAATAACATACCCACAAATGATGTTTTAACATTACTCACAAAATACATCAGACATGTGTCCATTATCTGCTTCCCAATGTACTAAAGGGTTGTGAACTCCATGAGCTTCTTGCTTGTTCACCATGAACTTATCTACCCACTCACCTAAGCCTGTTTCTCTATCGTCCTCCTCATAATTCTGACCAGGACTAGTGACAGGAGGCCAGGGAGATGAACTTCCTAATAGCTCATCAAGATCGAAACTTTGCCTCTTTTGCCTCAATCCTGAGTTGTTCCATACCTACAAAAAAATTACATCATACATAACCCCCCTAGATCTACAAATTTCAGAATTAAAATGACTGAATAGAAAAACAAGGAAACTAACTAGAAGATTACATGAGAATTAATGATTATATAGCTACCCTCATCTGACCTAACTAAAGATTTTTCATGATTGTTACACAAAAATATGATAATAATAATTGTAAAAACTTCGCATTTTCAATGATACTTCAGAAAAATAGGGTGGTTTATCTGGACACAATCATAGAAATAGTTTTTCAATGAAAGTACTACTTCGACATATCCATAGTTAGATATTTTAAATTTTAAAATCAGTAGATACAATCAAATACTTGTGCACAGTAATGGTTATTCTATTATTGGAAAATCAGTATTCAGCCAATTAATATACATTAAGATGTTAATATTCAAGTTCAGCATGCAAGGTCAATAAGAAAACGATATGTTTCATTATACCATAGATGCAGTGTGTTTACCTCCTCTATGTTGCCTACATCCCCCATTGGTTTCCTAGATTATTAATTTCATTAGCAAAAGAGAGGCTTGGGTAATTGAGCGAGCCATCACTACACATGTCCCTTTCATAGGTAATGGGCAAGCTGTCAAATTAAACTTCTGTTTGGAGAATGTAGCTTCTTGTTCTAGCAGAGCAAAAGATCACACTCACATTATTACGACCCTGAACCATTGACATCAACATCCCAACACCAACAAATTAGCTCTCATAATCAATTCAAAACACAGGATTGCTTACATCAATGACATTATATTCAAGAAAATAGGACTAATATAACAAACAGCCACATTGCCATGTGGTAGACATCCATAAAGACATACAATGACAAAACATATGTAATGCATATGTATGACATTTAATGCAGAAAAGTTTCATTGTAGCCATATTCATCTAAAACATGTTTATGCATCATAGAGTTAGAGAATAGAGCTCACTTTAGTAATAGGAGCTCACCTCTAAAACCCGCTTTCCAGTGAGTAATAATTGACCATCTTGGATCTCTAATTGCAGAGTTTTAACTAAATCGAGTGAACCTTCCCATAGTTTTAGTCCCCCTACACCATAATTAAGCAAATTATGCAAATCCTCAATATAAATCCTGCATATGGGAAACTCCGATTAGTTACTTGAAAAAAATACCTGTAATATGGATAAAGCTGAAAAATGGCAGTAATATAGATAAAACTTTGCTACTTTTTCAATATATTGACTAAATTTAGGCAAACATTGCATGATTATTCTAAACCAAAATTAAGCAGCAAACACAGCCAAAAAATAAAAGAAAACCTGTATTAACTTAGTTAGTTATAGACAAAGACTTCAAGCATCTTTTACTTTGAACATTTATAAAATCAAGATAAGAGCTCCAGAAACAACAGCCATAACAACAAAAACAAAAACAAGAAAAACCTAGATTTCGACAAAACATTAAAGGCCGAACTTTAGAGCTCCACAAAACATCCATGCAAATAACACCCACACGCACCTGCAGGGAATGATAAATCAGGCACATGAACTATTATTAATAGGCTTATGTATTTGTTCACAGCTACTCATCTTCACCGCATAAAAAGGAATAAATTAATTGGATGCACAACATAAGACTTATAATCAAGTTTAAGAAAGGGAAAATGTAAATAGCCACATCCTGCAAGGCAGGTATGGATGCACAACATAGGAATAATTATAAAGTTTAATAAAGGGAAAATGTAAAACTATTACAAGAACCCAATGATGGGAAGGTTACAATTTTCCAAAATTTTACATAGGATACATGACAATAGAACTCCATTGACTGAAATTAAAAAAATGTAAACCATGAAAAAACAAACTTCTAGTTATAAGGGAGTATATTACTCGAATCACCATAAGAGGCAGTTTACGAATTGCAATGGAAA
Organism: Camellia japonica; assembly: GCA_030407325.1. NCBI lineage: Eukaryota > Viridiplantae > Streptophyta > Magnoliopsida > Ericales > Theaceae > Camellia > Camellia japonica. Next base: position 140,205,043 of record JAPPVO010000019.1, read on the forward strand.
TAGGATAATACAAGCTATGATAACCATGCTTTAACTTTCAATATTCCTTTCTCAATTCAACTAAAACTAATATTGTTTTCCGAGGAGATATAACCACCCACCAAATATAGAAAAGAATTTATACAGATGTGTAATGAAGCAATGAAAATACACTACATATAGAAAAGAATTAACTTTCTTTTAAATTTGACTTTCTTTTCATTGCTTCATTACACATCTGTATAAATTCTTTTCTATATAGAAAAGAATTGACATGGCTATCCAAGCATGTTAAGCATCAAATCTGTTCTTTTTGCACTACATAGAGCTACTCACAAAGAACAAGTGGTTCTTTTCGGTATACCAATAATTGAGACTCAAACATCTCTTGGCAAGCAATATAAGAGAGAGAAAACTTACCGCCATGGGAATTCACTTGTGTCAATTCCAGCTTGGTGAAGCTCATCAACATACTGCAATGCTTCTCTACACTCCTCACAGTCATCAAAGATCTCTTTTTTATCACCTTCTATCTGGTATGTTTCATGGCCTTTTCCTGTAACCAACTGCACATAAAAAGAGAACACAAAATAAACAATTAATAGTGCATGCATAGGCAAGTTATTATTGTCCATCACAGGCAACAAACATGGGGAAGACAAGGGAACAAAGTCGTCCCATTACATCCCAAACTCTTTAACAGTCACCAAAAGCTACATAGGGAAACAAATAGAATTTAGTTTGTTGTCATATTAAAACAACAGAACGCTTTATGTATCTCTATTGAAAAGTTCAAGAATAAACTCATTTCTATCATTTAAGTAATGGAATTGTTTAAGATGACATATTCTAATTTTATCTTTCACAAATCAATGTGTTTCTATCCCCATTAGTTTTGAGTGACTTTTACACCCAAATTTTATGGCACTAAATATGAATTGATAAATTAACTGGTAAGAAAAGCAGATGGGGTCTCAAAGACTTACAACCATATCGCCTTCCTCACCCATAGCAACAGCTGCACGTACAGCTACCCGTCTTATATCATGCAAGAAAAGTCCGTGCCCATTAGGAAGAGGTGGATAGTAATCATTCTCTCCATGTTTCAAATACCCCTGCATAGTCCATCCTACACCAGCCAACATGTCATCCAATATATCCACTGGCGAAGATGAAACAACCAGGAATTAGTAATGCTGTTTGAGCTTTTCCCTACAACTGAGGCATTAGGAGAAACATCCATCCATCATACAAGTACACAGTCTGTCACCTCGAGAAACAGTGGAAAGACTGTTCTTTTCCATATTATGTGAAGTTTTTCAATAAGAATTAGGACCTTGTCATGGAATTATATATATATATATATATGTAATCAACCATAGACAAGCATGTTGTAAACTGATTATATTTCAACTTTGGTGGTGGCATATTTCCTTCATGCAGTACGGTTTGCAATACATACAAGGATCTTCATTCATCGGATTGTCAGATGTCAAGATTGTCACATCACTTTTATCTGTTGCAATCTTCGTCACAATGGGTCTCTTTCCTCTATTGCTCTCACCAGCACAACCAATAATTTCAAGAAAAACATGAAAATTTGGTTAGACCATGAAAACTTAATTACGTACTATAAGAACATTAGCTATTCCTACATCAATAAGCTTCTGGTTAAAGTACACCAAGACAAGAACGCATAGAGATAAAGGCTGTTAGTTTTCTAGCAAATGGCATTTCTAACTTGTTTCTTTTCTTCCTCAACAGACCATGGCCTAAAGGGTAAACATAAAAGCTGTGAACATCAAGGACAACTGAAGTTTATTCCACAAAAGGCTTTAAATGTCTATCAAATCAATTTCCAAATTCTCAACATCTCAATTTTGACTACTTCCGAAATTAAATATTCATTTGATGAAATATATATAGTAACACTTTGGTGAAACATTCATTAGTAAGCTCGCTTTTTTTGCAATGCATACACAAAAATTGTAGTGCATCAAACTTAAAAGTTGATATAACTCTCCCACAACATTTTATCATCGAATCAATAGACTATAATGCTGAAACAAACTTTGAATTTCAGTAAATAAGATCTACATAAAGGAAACAAATGAAAAAATAGCTCTAAACATATATATATATATATATATAACCTCTGTTGTAGTGAAGCCAGAGAAGACCTTTCGGTCTCTAGGCCGAAGACGATCCATGAAGTCAATGAGTATTGAAAAGCAGCGTGTAGTGAAGATCACAAGCCTTAAGCCTTTTGGGGACTAGGTGTGTCCCTTTAACAATTATGCCCTTACCATTTAGTATATCAAATGATCTTGAACTTAAATTCAGCTGCTAAGTATATGATTTTAGTAGATAGTGCACAATGTCAGGCAATCTTCTAAATATAATTTATAAGTTATGCTATTAAAATAATTGCACCAATCTTTTATTTACTTTTAAATAGTGAACATATTAGTTCAAAAAGACAGGGTATGCTACCTATTTGGATTTTTTTGAGTTGAATTCAATAAATATATTGGCATGCATCAAATGTTGGATCCTGTTCCCTATTTACTAGTGTTGAATGCCCGAGTCATTTTCTCCATGACTCCATCTCCATGTTATTATTTCCATGCATGGAACTCTTCAAATTTTGATTAGTACCATACCAGTTAAAACCATTTCTTGCCTAGAGTAAGCAAACAAGGTCACAAAATGTTGAATTGGTACTTTTTTCCAACTAAAAAGTTGCTTATTTACCCTTCTCAATTTCCATTCCATTCAACTTCAAGATAAAGTGTTTTCTAAGCCGCATATATATTTTTGAGTTCCAAAATTCCAATTAGTAACTGTTGCAGTGTGTGTCGTGAAGATCACAAGCCCTTAATCGAAGAAAATCGAAGCCATTTTCGGAGGAATTTTTCTAGGGCAAAGCACAATGCTGTTTGGGTAGGGCACCAGTTTGGGCGCCTTTTCAAAATTGGTTTTTGCTGCTTTTTTTTTTTTTTTTTGTTTCTCCACAATGTTAAAAAACCTACTTAGCAGATATTTATCTATTCTGCTGTCTACATCCCGTTCCACTCACTTTGCAGGTTTAATTTTGTAAATTTTATGTAGGGATTGAACTATTGAGTTTACATATTTGCTGATTTGTGTTTACATTATGTTGAATTGTGTCTTTAGTTTCTATTATCTCACTCCAAAATATTTACTTCTTTCAATTTTCAATTAAGAAAAAAATAATTATATATAGTTATAGACTTCTAGTAAGAGTTTCCCTGACAAAAATCCTGACTGCCCTGGTTTCAAATTTTAGTCCATCAAATTTGTGCAAAATTAGCTAAACATTTGTCATAACAATTTCTTTTTGTGCACTGCAACAGTTATATACAGTGGCTGGACCAGACTCAACCGATAAAATGAAGTTCGTTTATATGAAAAATATAGGGATTTAATAAAATAGAGCAACAACCAAATCGAAAGCCTTCAGATTAAAGGGAGAGAGAGAGAAGGGAGGTATAGATCTGAACCTTTCTGCTTTCTCTCAATGCCTTGATCTGCAGAAACGAAAATCAACCAAATCAACAACCAAGTTAACAAAATCGGGAAGGAAGAGCTTTAGAGAGAGAGAGACGGTGGTGCTCACCTTTGTAGATGATGGAGCCTAATAAGGATAAAGCTCACGAAGATCTGAACGATAAATCAAATACGACATCAATGTATGTACAAGTCTCGTATGAAGAGAGAGAGACCTTGTACTGAGAATCTGCAATGGAGCTTGAACTTCGATCCGTAGAGAGGATTTAGAAAGGGAGAGCGAGCGAGAGACTGAGTGAGTGAGTGAGAGACTAAGATGAATCTCTCATCCCCTCTCTGAGATGAATCAAAATCACTGAGATGAATCACTTACGCTGTGTTTGGTTGGGGGATTTGGGGAGGGATTTGGAAAGGAAAAGGGAAAAGGTGTGTGAAACTATGTGAAATGTAGGTATCTTTTTATCACATTTCACCTACCTTTTTCATTTCCTTTTCCAAATCCCTCCTCAAATCCTTCGACCAAACACAGCATTAGAGCGAGATTAGGGTTTAGAGAGAGTTGAGACAAAGAGAGTGAGTCGATCGGTTTCCTCAGATTCAAAATAAGGCTTTGAAAGGAGAGAGAAGGGGGACGGTTCAGACATTTGAAGGCATTTTAAACGCTTCTATTATTAAAACGGGGTCATTTTAACTTCAAAAAAATACGACGTTTACAAAACGTCGTTAAATATTACAAAGTGACGTTTTAAAAAACATCATTAAATAAACGTTGTTAAAACCATTATTTCCTATGATAACTGGATGCTTTAATTGGTCCAAAACTGGTTTCAACCATTTAGGTGTTGAGATTGTTTATGGCTCAATCAGTAGGAGCATCACAGAGAATGGCACTTTTAGCGACGGATAAAAGCGTCGCTAAATGTAAAAAAATCTATCTCAAAAAAGTATTAGGAACGGATAAGATGGATATGAAGTGTGACAAACAAAGACCTGACAAAAACGTTTTGCGACGGATTAAAACCGTAGCTATTTTTTTGCGACGGATTTTCATCTCTTTTGCGATGGTCAGTAAGGGTCTCAAAAAACGTAATTTTTTTTATTTTTTATTTTTATTTTTGCAAGTGCATCATTATCCATCGCTAATAGTTTGGTTCAAAATCATGGCAAAAATTTTAGCGACAATAACACTAACCGTCACAACAACAATTACTACGAATTTTTTTTATTAATTTTATTGAATTTTCTTTTGCAACGGCTGAATCATTATATAAAATTTATTCAAATTATTTAACTGTATAAATTATTAATATTTCTTGCGATAAAATACATTAATATTTACAAAATCATATTTCAATTATTAATATTTGCTAAAACAAATATTAATTTTCATTCACAAAATCAAATGAGAGCAATAATCTGAAACATGACTAAATTTAACTAAAATATTCAATCCAACAAAAATTTAACAAATGTTTTCAATTAAGCTAAAAATTCAATACAACTCCAATTATTCGCCAAATAACAAAATAAATCGATATGAAAACAAATATCATCGGTATTAAGTTCCAATTTTGACATGAGAATATATCACCAGCGTTTCCTCAGTAGAGCTACATCTGTAAACAAACAAATATTCAAAATATTTACAGTATAATTAAAATCAAGCTGCAAAAATAATAAAAAAGCTAAAGGAAAATTTACCGATAAATCCTATATGGGGGGGAATGTTGATCGATTTAGTTTTAAGAGTTTCTTTTAAACTAATTAGTTCTTTTTATTTTGAAAAATTGTATTTATTTCATTTGGTGTCATTTGAGTTTAAGTGAATGCCCTTTTGTGATTCATTTTTTCAATTTTCTAATTTGTTTTTGGGATAGGAATGGAAAGGTAAGCTGTAAAAAATTCTTTTGGGGCGGATTGGTGGCTGAACTATTAGTTGTCGAGCGTGGAAATTTACATTTTTGTTAGTGTAGTTTTCTGGTTTTACATTGGAGTGTTACATTAGAGTGCTACATTTGGAAAGGTACACTAAGAAGTTTTGTGTGTTACATTAATTACAGTGTTACATTTGGAAAAAAAAAAAATACACTAAGGAGTTTTTTTAGAATGTTACAATGTTACGTTTGAGAAAAGTATACTAATGAATTTCTTAGTGTGTTGCATTAGAGTATTACGTTTAAGAAAAGTACGCTAATTTTTTATGTGTTACATTGATTAGAGTGTTATATTTGAAAAAAGTACACTAACGAGTTTTTTTAGTATGTTATATTGGAGTGTTACGTTTGGGAAAAGTAAACTAAGCAGTTTTTGTGGTTACATTGTTATGTTTGAGAAAGTACAGTAAGGAGTTTTTTTTAAAATGTTACGTTTAGTAATTTCAACATTATGAGAAAATCAGATTTGTCCCTCAACAAATAACACGCGCGTTTATACTTGACCCTTTATGTGATTCACACTAGAATTGACGCAGCGGAATAAATCACACGAGACTAGATATCGTTCTAGTAGACGAGAATTCTTGAATCCACAAGGAAGATAAAAGAAAAGCTCTTTAAAATACTATTAATTGAATGAATAAAAGTTCTCTTTGCCATGAGGCTTACATAGCTATTTATAATAAACTAAACCTAATACTTGTAGGAAAAGTAATTCTAAAATAAACTAGGAAACTTAAATCAATACAAATAAGGAAACCTAAGAGAATAGGAAACTAAAATTCTAAACTATTTAAAATCCTAGTCAAAATCTAATTCTAAAATAATAAAATTACTAAATAATATATCAAAAATATTAAAACTAAAAATATAAAAATTCTTAAAATCTTGTCCTACATCAGACTTCTCTTCTTTGAAAGAACTCGTCCTTGAGTTCATATTAGAGATTTGCCATATTCCATACCAAATAAAGAGGTATTGTGAATACTTCAGTTGCTTACCCCTCTTCCACAAGTTATATGTAGAAAAGTTTTCTTTCTGAAAGTTCTTATCTATATACTTCAACTAGTTGACAAGATTAATTTGACAAGCATTGAAAATCAAATTAAATTTCTCTACACCAAGAAAATCATCCAAATTTACTTCATGTAGAACTTGCATGCTCTCTTGATGTTACACCATCCAGATTCAATTGATCCTTCAATTATCAACTTTGGAATATCAAGTGTAGCATCAACCAATTTCTTTGTTGCATTTAGCGGTTGTATTATCTCTTCTTCCAATTTCTCTTTGTTACTGAGCTTAGTCAGATCTCCTTCTTCCTCAATATTTTTATGATTTGTTTGTAAAACTTTCTCCCCAATATTCAAATTATCATGTGTTGATGCATCATCAACACTTGAAACAATCTTACCACAAATAATATTTGGATGCTAATTCTTTTCTTTCGCAACTATAATTTCATTGCAAATTTTTACAAACTCCATGGAAGTAACTTGATTTGTATATGACAATATATCTTCATGATCATGAAAGTATAATTTTGTTGCTAAAAACTTTTTTATTATTAACCATGAATGAATTTTGTCTTTACCTTTGCAAACTCGATAATCTTGTAATCCATTCCACCACTTCAGTGCAATTTTATCAAGTTTGTAGGATGCAAATATAACCTTCTTTTCATGAGGAATCTTCATGAATTCAAAGAAATTTTCAAGATCAAGCAACCAACCAAGAAAATCTTCTTTTTGAAACTTACTTGAACCGTTAAAATATGAAATTTGTGCAAAATAACGTAAGCTAACAGGTTAGCCTCGGGTGAATCCTCCGGCGCAATTGTTGTCAACTATTGGTTGCCTCTGGTTGACGATTAGTCCTAAATCGGCAAGTAGATTACAAATTTCATTGCGAAGTTCGTGCACCTCTAGCCAATGTTCCTCAATCGCATCCCATATGGCTTCCACCCTACGATCAACGTCAATAGGGATTGTGTGTTCTCCATTGTCTTGTGTCATCGAGCTACGCAAATCCATGCTCTGATACCACTTGACGCAGCGGAATACACAGGAACTAGATATCGTTCTAGTAAACGAGAATTCTTGAATCCACAAGAACACCCTTGAATTCATAAGAAAGATAAAAGAAAAACTCTATAAAATATTATTAATTGAATGAATAAAAGTTCTCTTTGCCATGAGACTTACATAGCTATTGATAATAAACTAAACCTAATACTTGTAGGAAAAGTAATTCTAAAATAAACTAGGAAACGTAAATCAATACAAATAAGGAAACCTAAGAGAATAGGAAACTAAAATTTTAAATTATTTAAAATCCTAGTCAAGATCTAATTCTAAAATAATAAAATTAATAATAATATATCAAAAATATTAAAACTAAAAATATACAAATTCTTAAAATCTTGTCCTACATCAAGAATAGGACCTTTCGGTCCATAAGAAAAAAGGAAGGACCAAACAGTTCATAAGATCACTATTTGGGATTTATTGATACTTTATCCAAAGATTAAATTTGTAATATTATTAAAATAACTAAAAAAAAAAAAATATATACAAGTTTCCCCTGACAAGAATTGAGTTCTATCTCACAAACCAGGGACCATTTTCGAGTCCTGTCTTCTTCCATGAGTCATGTGTGCCTAAGAGGTCATGCGTGCCAAGTTTGGTTGACATCCGACACTGTTTGACGGTTTTGTCTCTTATCAAGCCAAAGGAGACCGTTCATGCAATGATTGTTTAGTGAAAATGTGAGAGCAGTAGTATTATTAAAGGTATTACAGGTACTAAAGGTGAAATATCAAACCTTCAAGAATAAATCTAGTTTCCCAAATAGAGCTTCAAAGTCTCAGAAACATAATGTCATATAACTATAATGCATTCAAAATCACAACACAAAACTGCTATGATCCATATCCATTAAAATAAAAACATGTATCCAACATTCCATTTGAAGCACAAAACACAAAACAAAAACATGTATCTAATAAAGAGTCTAATTTATAATTTAGACATGTATCATGTATATTCCACTTTTCTTTGTCCTTCCCCTTCCATCTTTTTCTCTCTTCTTTTCTTTTCTCTTTGTTTCATTTTTTCTCTCCTTATTAGGCCTTCATGAGCTTCCAAGTATTAAGGCCAGTTATAAAGGGCTGCTACACATACATTCAAACTAAGTAGATTAAGGAAGTTAGTCTTTCAATCTGTTATGTTTTGTTTCCTATTTGAACTGACCCAAGTCAACAAAAATTTCAAGTTTAGGCTCCAACTAATAACAACTCAACCAAACAATTTACTAGTTCAAGAAATTATGACTAGAACAATACAATTTAAAAGTAATCAGAGCAGAATATAGACATCATACAATTTAAAATAGATTTTATGGATGAATAGTTCTTTCAATTATCCATAAAGACAAATAAACCCAATAACATGACTAGAATACATTTTTGTTTATAGATAATAAGATGCCTCTATGGTAACTTACATGACAAATTTGATGAACACAACATTTTTTTTATTTTTTTTCATGTTTACCAGTTCTAATTATTTTTGTTAATTTGGCCCTATTAACCCAAATCAGTCACAAGACTCACAACATCTATATATATGAGATAAGTTGAAATTATTCTGGAATAGAATCCTTGAAATTGAACAATATCGTGAATCCCAACCCCAGAGAGCACCAGCCCCCCCCCCCCCCCAACAACTAAAAAATAAAAATAAGGCAAGGTGGGGGGGGGAGTTAAGAAATTAATGAAGAACTTCCAAGCATCCAAATTGAAAAAAGATTTATAAATCAACCAAAATATTAGGTCAAATAGTTGATTAAATAAAATGTAATGCCTAGGGAGAGAGTGTAACAATCATAAAAGGGGATGAAACCAGTAAACTGTATTTCCAGTGTTTAATAGATTAACAGAAGACTTAAATGTTTAAGCATTTCAAGGGAGGAAGCTAAAAGTTCGAGGGAATGAATCAATAACATCATAAAAAATTAAAGGCATGAACCGAGACTAAATGCAAACCATATACATAATCCCATATATTGTCAGACTAAGGACTATTGGACAAATCTTATGATATTCATTATTTTCAAAGCGATGCTTGCACAATAAAAAGTGCAAAAATCAATCACTTAACAGAATTGGATTACTCCTTAGAATCATTCAAAATAACAATATCACCTTACTCTAAAAGGTATACAATTTATTCAATGCATTCACTTTTTCTTCTAAACTTCTTCCCCTAAGGGGCAGCAAGAAGTACCACCCGGACTAGTGGTGGTGTATACTGGTTAAGGTGTTCTATAATTAAGGTGTTTGAAGGTTATTTATACCTGATCCTCTGCTAGTAGTGTATACGGGTTCTCATTTGCTTCAGAATCCCTAACTGATCGGTGGCCACTCGATGCATCTGGAACCTAGAAATATTCAAGATATAATGTGTTAATCGTCTTCATATTCAATGATAGGATTATGCTAAAATTTGACATTTAAAAAATGTAATTTATATCGAACAAGTCACAAATGCATCCTCACGTCTTTACAAGGGCATCAATAACAACATCATTGTTAATATTCTCAAGCTATAGATATTATATTACTCTGCCTTGGTGTACCTCTAATTAATGCCTTTTGCTTCTTTGTTATTATTACTCGTTTGATATTGTCTCCTTTCTTGTAAAATGGTGAATTCCCAAGCGATGCAGGTGTTACTCCCAGGTTGTTAGACAAATTTTGACATACTAGCAGCTCAAAATGCTGAGTATAGCATGAAAGTTACATTTCTAGAATTGTACAATGAAGAAATAACAGATCTACTAGCACCAGAGGAATACTTAAAATTTGTAGATGACAAATCCAAGAAATTGAGGAGTCTTTGTTAGAGGTTTGGTAGAGAAGAAAGTATCTATAACCAATGAAATTTATATTAGGGATAGTAAAACTAACAATGTTGTTGAGGGATTCCTGAGAGGGAAAACAAAGGCGTACATAATTGCCACAATATCACCCTCTATCCATTGTTTGGAATAAATATGATGAAGAAGAAGAAAGGAAAATTAATATTATCTAAACAAAACTCACATATATGAAGGGATCATAAGGAAGACACTAGCATATTTTAGAACTGTGTTTGCATAACATTGAAATCAAGTTGGGCAATGAGAGAAGAATAAGGTCTTGGAAAGACAAATGATTAATAACACACCATTAAGGTCTATTTTTCCCAAATTATTTACAACCTTACGCATAAAGCCCAATGGATTCCTCTAATGCTTTACTAGTATTTTTTTTAAAATTTAATTTAATCAAAGCAAGCCACTAATTCATCAAGCCTGAATCTGAATTACTTTTTTTTCAAGTACACACTGATTATTTTCATTGAATAGACTTAATGGTGATGAAGATGTAGTATTGTAGACTACGGTTGGTGTGAAAATGTCATCCATAAGCATGCGCACTTGGAGAATTTGGAGTGGACTGCACTCAAAGGAAACATTTGCATATATAACATGCTTGTGTGTGTCGTCTGTATGTGTATATCAATGTCAATCTTTGTGGCTCCTTTTGTGTTCAATATACTTGCCTAATCATGCAATTTTGAGGCAAAATTGCTCTGTTTAGGATATAATTTTTTTCAAGGGATAAATAGCATTTCATTAATAGGGAGCAAAGTTACACAACAATTAATTACTAATTGCATTCAATTTCTCTGTACATCATATTTTCTGGGTAGTCCACGTGGCTGAGCACGTAGTTGAGATGACATGTGGACGGACCATATCGTCGAGGTTGTTAATGATATTGCGGGATGTGATGCTACAATATCGGAATCCGAGATATTCGAATAGAGGACAAGAGTCCTAGATGGTTTGAGGCACTCTGTTTGGATAGAGATGGGACTATAAGAAGAGTTCATTCTAATCTGAATAGGAGGAATCCGAGATAGACGTGATCCTTTTAAAGGATAGAATCCTATGAAGTAAGATTTCTAGGGAACGAGGGCACTATTGGTTATAAAAGTAAGGCACCTGTAAACACCCCATTTTGACCGACCATAAGATTTGGGCGCTCTTTTCCAAACACCCGATGATGAAAGTTGGAATGTGCTATCTTACAAATTCATCAGCAGGAGAGTTGAGTTCAAGCTTTAATCCCAAACATTACACCCATTTTGGCCAAACATTTTTAGACCTTTTTTAAAAATCTTTTTCAAAATGTTTTTTTCATGTGGATCCAAACATTTCTACAAAGTTCAAGGCTCGCATTTTCAAAATTCAAGTGTTATATTTTCTTAGTAAATTGAGCAAGGGCAAAGTGGAAATGAGTGGAAGGAATGAGAATGAGAATGAGAATTTTCTCGAAAAAACCCTGTTTTCCCCTTTGGAAAAAACTGTCTGGCCAAACAATTTTTTGTCTGGCCAGACACTTTTTTATCTGGCTGGATGATTTGTCTGGGAAACTGAGCAGTTTCAAAAATTTTGGCGTTTCCTCTGAATTTTACACAATATTTCAGATATTTTGCCTCTAAGCTTCCTCTACAAATATCTTAGATATTTCTTTGCATCAAATACACTTATCCTTCTTCATTTCAATGGGTTACAAAATTTCTTTACACCCACATATCATCTTCAACCTTCTTCTCCATTTTCTTCATTGGTTTTTTCACTGATACATCACCCAAAGCTCCATTAAAGCTAAAATTAAGATTGAGAAATATTTCTAATAGGTTACAAAATAATTCTAAAGGCTAAAGGACTTGTTTGAGAGCCTCCTCCTACACTTCATCTTCAACCTCCATTTCTCATATACCAACCATCAAAACTCCATTAAATCTTGACTCCAAGTTTCTTGCTAAGGATCCTAAGAACTTTAAGCCATATCTAAAAGACCTTGAGGGTGCCAAGAAAGAGTTTGACAACCAAGAAGTTCACTCTCTTTCAAGAGGTGAAACTGTTGAACTATTTTCATCTTCTCTCTCTTGTTCTTCATTTATAAGCTTTATATTTCACTATTAGTTTGTTGTAATCATGTGATGGGTTCTCATGGAAATGGAGGGAACTACGATATAGCCACCATCCATTGAGTTGATTGTTCTTCTCACTTTCTTATACTTTTGTACTATTTTCTTGATTTCTAGTGCTTTAGTTCCTTGTTATATATAGAAGTGACACTTGGAACCTTGCTCAATATCTTATCATCTTAGATACTTTTGTACTTTTTCTTGATTTCTAGTGCTTTAGTTCCTTGTTGTTATATATAGAAGTGACACTAGAAAGTAGCCACCCATCCATAAGTTTGATTATGTAGAGTTGTTTCTTTCATTTTGTTTACTTTTTCATCACATATCTCATCATCTTAGCATATTGGCCCATATGCTTCAACCCATGCTCAATCTTAATGAGTAGTGGAGGTTATTTCGTGGGTTAGTTGCATGATTTTTGGGATTTGATGTTGAGAAAGTGGTTAGTTTTCATTTTTATTGGTTTTTTTGGAAGTGAAGTACGAGGTTTTATGTCAAAGGTATTGAATACTCCTTTCTCAATCATTTGTGAACATGAAAAAGGGTGGAAACACCCTTGTTTCATTGAATAGGAAAGGAGTTAACAATATCCTTTGATAAATCTCTTCCTTTGAAGCAAAGCTTGCACCAAGAAATGATTTGCATTAATTTAGGCTCTCCACTTAATAGTATGGATTTAGGTATTCATTTGCCCTTATTCATATAGAGAAGATGTAGGTTCCTATCCATTTCTTGGGCTTGAAGTCGTTCTTGATTTTAATCCATTTAATTGTTGATTTGTTACAAAATATATGTTGCATATATCTGTTCATATCATTGTTGAGGGTTATAGCCCCATTTACCTTTTCCCCAAGTGATCCCCGCGAGCAGAGGTATTAGAAGGGATGAACATCCCTTAGAAAGTGTCTTTTGGCCTCTATCCTGGAATTTTGCACTAACCTAAATCCCAATTGGAAGAAAAATTTGGCCGATTACTTTCTTGTTCAGCCAACCTATCCTTTGTCTGGCCAGATGCCTCATCCCAAGAATAAAGCAAGTAGTTTTTGGGGAGTGTTCCCTTGGGTGGTTCTGGAGCTCCTAGATTATTTATTTGCTTTACTTCGCATGATTTGTTAGATTTAGTAGTAATTTGACTGAATGTATTCATTGTTGTAATAACTCCTCCAACTTCACTCCTTTTTTTTATTATTCATTCAATTGTTGTAATAATCTCTCTCTCTCTCTGGTCCCCCTTTTTTATTCATTTGAATGTGTAATAGCTTCTAACCCCATGTCTTTCTATCCATTTTATTTCTATACTTCCATATCTGTTGATAAGCGTCATTTATTTATTTATTTATTTATCATATTCATGGCTTGCATCCATTTTACATGCATTAGGATTCTATCAATTTGTATATGTGGGTTTTTTTTTCAATTCTTATGTGCCTTTGTGCGCTAACTCATGCCTTGAGACGATTCATGTATCAAATGTTAGTAGCTGGATCTTTAGTTGTATTTTATGTATGTATTGAATTAGGTATTTACATATAAGATCATGCATATGTATATAGCATATTATTTTTCAGCTTGCCATGGAAGAGTGCTAGGTGGGCATTTACAGTTTTAGCATTTCGGTTGTATATGTTATATTACTATGTATAGCATCATATCATGCGGCTATGTGCTTAATTGATATATCTCTATGATTGCCGGTGGATGGAGGTTGTGTTGCCTGGGTTGGAATGATGTTGATTGCCATATATATGAGCTCAGTTTTTCTGTGAGTTGTACATTTATTCAAAATCCTTTTAAAATGCGTAAAATCAAAGCATAACCGATATAAGCAACATGATCTATAATTGCATGCCTCAAATAGTAATGTTAGCATTATTAATAACCAGAATATGAGCATATAATGTTTATAAAACTCATATCATGGTTTAGTAAAGGCCGATCTTTTGATCGGGTGAGCGAGGGTGCTTAATTCATGACCTTTCCCCCTCATACCTAAGGTTCCAAACAAAGGCATCTTTGGTTATAACGAACAGTGGCCTTTCATGGTTTCCTAGTTTTCCCAAAAAGATTAGGTGGCAACTCTGAGATCTGGTGATGTAGTCCATTTCTGGCACATTTTGCAATAAATGGATTTTCTATAAAAGTTTCGAATTTGGACACTCAATTTTGTTTCACATTGCACTAGTGGGGCAAGATCAAGAAATCGGGAGTCTGAACTGTAGGGTGCACTTGGTAACCTTGAAAGCATCCCAATGTTTCTGGCGACTATGCTGGGGAAACTAAGAGACCTTGACTTGAACTCCATGATATGAGATTTATTTACAATTATATATTCATTGCATTTCATTCATGGTGCACTTTAAGTCATTGTATTTTCCATCTGACATTCTGGAAGGCTTGCAGGACGTAGGCTCTGTTACGGAGGGAATACAAGCCTCAAATCTAGATCACCGACATAATAATTGTTCCTCCCTTCACCTATAGATGTTGGGTAGCGTAGGTATATCGGTGTCATGCTGAGGTGCCCTTTTTGACCAGGTTGACCTAGTACATATATTGATCTATAGTAACTTCCAAAATTAGGACATGATGTTTTCCAGTATCTAAGATGTGATGATACTACTTGTTTGAATAGTGAAGCTCTAGATCTATTCAAAGCTAGGACAAGGAAACCCTAACCTCTAGGGGTGTTTGAAATGATTGCTTATGTGCGAATGTGAAATACTTGCTGTGCAAATGTGAAATCTTTGGAAAAAGGGCATCCAATCCTTGGAGAATATTATTTTCTTTGGGGATTTGTTTCAAAATTTGGAGTCATATCAGAATCAAAATTTGGGTCAAAATATAGGTGGTTGTGTTTGTTTGGTGGAGGATTAGAATTTGGGGATTGTATTTGAATGGTTGACTCTGTAGCAAGATCAGAACCAGGAGTCAAAAATTGTGTCTTGCTTTGTTTTGATCGACATGTCCAGTACCATGATCTGATGGGGTATTTGTTTCGATGCTAAGATTCACTAAGGTTAGGAGAGCTTGATTCTGTATACTTTAGTGGGTCACCTACGAGAAGTCATCCCTAATTCAGAAACAGCCATACCCAATCTAGAAAAAGCCCAGTCTAATCGAACTCGAAAAAAGCCTAATCCAACTCACTCCATATAATCCAACCTATCCAAGTCAAAAACACTCTAATCCATCAAAACCCAAAAAGCCATTTGAAAAACACTATAGTTTATCCAATCTTGGAAAAGCCATCTCCGACAAGGTCATATCTACCCAGTTCCCTAATTACTAATTCACCCGATCCTATAAATGGCCCAAAATCCAATGGATCTAGTAGACGTGCTTACAGCTCTCCAATGGACTATAGATGCTTTAATCACACAGTAACCATTCAGGGTGATGCTAATACTGGGATGCAACAAACAACCGGAGCAGCTACTGCATATTCGTTGCCAATCAATCATTCTGTCATAACCCAAACCGCCCCTAGGGGTTTTGGCTATGACCAGCCAGTAATCCTAGATTACCCACCCTCAAAGATAGAACAAATAATTAACAATAATAAATGGGGCTTTGCGAAAACAATAATAGAACATAACTATGTCCATCGAGCGGTGCATATATGCAAATTTCACAAGTATTTAAAACTTAAAACTCATTCATCCATTCTTGTATATGTACATACGTAGGTACAACACATCCAGTTAAACTTCTGACAGTTATCACCCATTCAAAACAAGTCTCCCCAAATGACAAAACTAAAGACCACAAAATAAAAGGGTTGACACAGCTCGGCTCTACTTGAGTCCAAGTACGCCCCATCACGGAGGCACTCCAAAGCGACTTACAAAAGGTGGACTCTCGAGGTTGCTCTAGACTTGACATTTCGTCTACTCACCTACGTATATATATATAGGGAAGGGTAAGCTAAAGCCCAGTGAGTAATATTAGTATAAAGAGGTTAAATGAATGATGTCTAGTATATTACAAATCAAATCTCATAAGTTTCAAAACGAATCATAAATAAGTACTTGTCATATCAAAAGTTCATAAATCATAACTCATATGTGGTACATCCAATATCGACAAGCAAAGAGCCTGAAGGCTTTATATCAAAGGGACCATGAAGGTTAACAAAGAAACCACATGGGTCTAAACAAAGGGACCATCTAGGTCAAGAAAAAGGTTGAGTACCCAATATTACATCAATCACAAATTCAATTTTCCTATCAATCAATTGTCCAGGCAACTCTTCTGGGAACGCATCAGAAAAATCTCTTACTACTAGAATATTATTTAAGGCAATATCTATAGTTTGAACACTCAATATACTACACAAATACCCTTTTCGTCCCTTGTTAATCAATTTATGAGCCTTCATTGTAGAAATTACGTATGATGGGAAACTACACCCTTCCTATCAAAATAAAACTCACTGTGTCCCAGGGGTCGAAATATTACTTGTTTTGAGGCACAATCAATGTTTGCATAATATTTGGATAGCCAATCCATACCAAAAATAATATCAAATTGAGTCATGTCCAAGGGCAATAAATCAACATATAAGATGGTATTCTCAAGTAAAATTTCACATACAGGGTAAACAGATGAACACAACATAGATCCTCCTGACAGTGATGACACACATAGTACATATGTCGAGGTTTCCAAAGGTCTATTCAATTTATGAGCAAATAGCATTGAAACAAAAGAATGTGTAGACCTTGAATCAATCAATACATATGCACATTGCCCACAAATAGAGAGTGTACCTGAAACCACACTCTTTGCATTTTGAGTGTCCCCTGTAATGAGCGCGAAAACCCTTCCTTGCCTTTGATTGTCCCTCGTTGCAGTCAGTGTTACATTGGCTCTTACAGTCGGTGCTGACCTTGTTGAACTTGTAGCACTCCGGTTACCACCTTGTCATGGTTATGGACATTCTCTTGCTATGTGTCCCACCTTTCCACATAGAAAACAAGCCCCTATAGTTTGATAACATACACTTCGGTGCTTCTTCTTACAATCTAGACAAATAGGTGCCGAGTTACCACTTCGATTTGAACTATCACTCTGATTTGAACTACTAGAATTTCTCGATTTCGCTTTCTTATTCATTGCTGATGTTGCCCCTTTGTTCATGTTGACATTCTGCGTTTTACCCTTCCATTCAAAATTTCGGTTACGAGCGGCCATGTTTGCCTCTAACATGAGTGCCCTGTCCAAAACATCAACATACGTTAGCAACTTTAGTACATTTATCCTTTCTAGAATCGAATCACAAAGACCTCCTTCAAATTTTTTGGCCTTTTTGTAGTCTGTGTCAACCATATGTGGCGCAAACTATGCTAGTTCAGTGAATTGAGCCTCATATTCTGCCACTATCTTGTTTCCTTGCTTTAACTCATCAGATTCAAATACCTTCCTATCCCGGATACACTGTGGAAAGTATTTCTCATAGAAAATCTCTAAAAATTGAGCCCAGCCAATTTCCTTGTTATCATCTCGAACCAACATCCACATCTTCTCGCCTCATCCTCTAGAGTGAATGCGGCCAACTAAACCTTTTGTGTCTCTGTGCATGGAAACACCTCAAATAACTTTTCGATCCCCAAAACCTAAGCTTTAACGTTCAATGCATCAACTCCCCCTTGGAACAAGGGTGGCTTCATCTTTTTGAATTCCTTAGTGAGCGTAATAATTCAATCATCGGCTTGGTGATCTTGTACCAATGGTGGCATGGGCATTGGAAGTGGGGGTGATGGCTGTTGTTGATGCCATTGTTGTTGTTGCCTTACACTTTCGGTCAAATCATGTATCATCCTTTCCATTCGGTCAAGTCGGGTGGAGGTAGATTCCTCCAGTTTGCCGGCTCTTGTTCTCACCATTATCTATATAAACTTGGTATTATAATAAACACAATCGTATGCACGTATAATCACGTACACAATTACAAAAGTCACATTATCCTTGGACTGAAATACACAGATGCAATCCTTAGGTCTTTTATAGACACCTTATTACTTAATGGACGAGTGAGTGAGGTATAACTCGTGTTCTGATACCAAATTGTCACAACCCAAACCTATCCCTAGACGTTTAGGCCATGACCGACCAAAAATTTCAGATTACCCAGCCTTAAAGACAGAACAAATAATTAATAATAGTAAATGGGACTTTTGCGGAAGCAATAATAGAACGTAACTATGTCTATCGAGCGGTGCATACATGCAAATTTCACAAGTATTTAAAACTTAACAGTCATACTTCCATTCTTATATATATATATATATATATATACATACGTAGGTACAACACACCCAGTTAAACTTCTTACACATATCACCCATTCAAAGCAAGTCTCCCCAAATGACAAAACTAAAGAACATAAAATAAAAGGTTGACACAGGCACTCCAAAGCGACTTCACAAAAGGTGGACTCCCGAGGTTCTTCTAGACTTGATGTTCCATCTACTCTCCTACACATATATATAGGGAAAGGGGTGAGCTAAAGCCCAATAAGTAATATTAGTATAAAGAGGTTAAATGAATGATGTCTGGCATATTACAAATCAAATCTCATGAGTTTCGAAACAAATCATAATTAAGTACTTGTCATATCAAAAGTTCATAAATCATAACTCATATGTGGTACATCTAATAGCACAAAACAAAGGGCACGGAGGCTTTATATCAAAGGGACCATGAAGGTCAACAAAGGAACCACATGGGTCTAAACAAAGGGACCCTCTAGGTCAAGTAAAGGGACCACTCGGTCAACATCAAAGATCTTTGTAATCAAATAATGAAGGGCCTTGTATTGTTTCCCCCAGGCAAGGGCCTTATTGATCAAAGGGCCATGGTATTGTTTCCCTAGGCGAGGGCTTCACTATAGGATGCCACAAATACATTTCAAATAAGATAATCATTCATTCAGTTAAAATAACATTTCAAAATAACATTCTTGAAGTAATTCAAAATACATTCGAACATATCTTTACAAAGATACTACTCACAGTGGGCTGGCACATGTGTTAGACCTCGAATGACCACCTACACAAAGCGCATAACAAAGATACACATTGAAGTACACATACAAAACAAATATTGTATCTTAATTCAATTCTCTTACATGTGACTAAAGATGTCTAAACAATGCTTAAGAATACTTAAATGAGTATGAGGATGCAAATATGCACATATGGGTGTTTGCCAAAAATTGCCGAAAATAAGGTCTTCGCTCGAGCGTACCTTTGGTCGCTCAAGCGGTGTAGCCTGACTGCAAAAGTACTGGAAGGTGTTAAAATAGGCTTGAGCCATCACTTGGTCGCTCGAGCCAAGTGCAATGCAAAGTTGAGTTTGCTCGAGCGCACACTTGGTTGCTCGAGCCAACTGCAAATGTCTACAAAAATACTAGAAGCATGCAAAGAGCGCTTGAGCTACGGATTCCTTGCTCAAGCAAATTGGGCGAATTCTGGATTTTTCAAACTACAATTTGAATTTCAAAAATGTGTCTTTCATGTTCAAAGCTTGCATGACTTGATAGAAATATGTAAAAACTCTCTATAAATCATAAAAATATGGAATTTGTGAAACCATACTCTCAAACTTCTCTCAATTTCCCAAAACAAGACTCAAAACTTAATGTTTTTGCAATGCATGTAATGAATTGAATTTATTTTCTTTCAAAACATGATGAAATGAAATGGGAAGCATAAATCATGGAAAATTGTTCAAGTTAATATGAATTTTTCAAGCTCAAAGATGAAGAATTATGCATACAAGTCCAATTTCAACTCAATCCTACAAGAATTCAAGTGATTCTAACATTTTCCTCACAAATTCATGCAAATAATCTTACAACCTCCATGAACTTCACTTCTACATGAATTATCTACAAGAATTGTGTGTAGTAATCTTACATAGAGCTTGAATTTAGATGTTGGTAGCATAATCTCTTCAATCCCCTTCGAATTCTCTACAATCTCTCTACTCTCTCTTTAGAAGTTGGTCTCTCTCTCTCTCTCTCTCTCTCTCTCTCTCCAAATTCTGAGCCACAATTTGTTGAAGAAGAATGAGCTCAAAATGCTTAAGACACACACATAGATACAAGGGATTAGATTAGGCTAATTAACCTAGCTTAAGCTTAGTTAATCCTAATAAATTTTAGTTAATTTATTCTAATTATTTTGATCCTAATCAAATTTTAATTAAATTTTCCATATGATTCTAAATATTCCACTTAACTTGTTGAACTAATGAATTTTGGTTTTAGAATACTTCTAGGCTTTCAATTTTGAATTCTAAGTTCGTACTCTAATAGATATTTCATAAGTAAATAGGTAGACACAAATTAAACACATAATTATGCAATTATTATCAATAAAATAATATATAAAAAATGATATATACGTCAGGGTCGTCACACATTCGGTTCCAAACCCACCTCTACTAGTTGAGAATTTCTCGGGTCTTCGCCAAACAGAAGAGCCGACACAGGCTCCAGCTTTTAAAGCTCCAGCACATCCTGTCAAAGGGCTCTGGCTCTTTTCCCTTGATCTTATTGAGTTTGATCTGGCTATGTTGAAAATAGCCAAGTTGGAGAAGTTGTTCAAAAAGTCACAAGGGATCAATTCTTTCCTTGATGTTGAGGATGGGAATACCAAAACTGCTATCAGGTTATCAAAAAGATTCAAGATGCCACATATAGACCAGTTTGATGGATCAAGGGACCCCATAGTGCATATCCGGTTGTTCTCAGATGTCTTAAAGCCAATGGGCTTGGCTCGAGCCCAAAAGCTATCTCTATTTAGGCAAACCTTGTCAGGTATAGCTACCACTTGGTATGCTAAATTGAAGGATTCAGTGAAACAAAGTTGGAAGGAACTAGCTAAGGCATTCATCACTCAGTACTCCTACAACTCACAAATTGAAATAACCACTTGGGGCTTAGAAGCAACCTGTCAGGAGCCCAAAAAGAGTTTTGTGGAATTTATAACAAGATGGAGAGCCAAGGCAACAATGATGGTCATGAGAAATCTACATGGCAAGATGCTACAAAAGATGATAGTCCTTTCACTCTTTACCTTTAAAGAGTTGCATGAAATAGGGGTCCAGATTGAAGATTCCATGAAGCAAGGGATCATATTAGATTAGCAAGAACCCGAGATAAAGACCTTTGCTCGCGGTTCCAATGTTACTAGCAGTAATAGCACAACCTCGAAATCTTTAGAAGTCAACATTGTTACCACCTCAACCAAAACAACCAACCCATTTACTAAAACCAACCTACAACCATACAATTCAAACCAACCCCAAACCAGAAGCTTTCAACCTCTTTACATGTCCCTAACCCGAGCCATGAAAGTTCTGTTAGATAAAGGACACCTCGAGCTTCTAGATCCTAGACCCCTTCCTAATCCTTTTCTACCTAGGCATGACGTATTCAAATACTGTTCTTTCCACCAGCAACATGGCCATAGCACTGACCGATGTATTTACCTCTGTCATAAGATCTAGGATCTCATTGATGATAAAGTCATAGCTCCACCGTAAAGGCCAAACATCACCACTAACCCACTGCCTATCCATAACCGAGTGCTACCACTTCTTTGCCTTAACATCATTCATACACTAACATCCACCTACAACCCCAATATATACATCACTTCGTCCCATCTACCTAAGCCGAAAGTGTTCATTCCAGAGGGTACCGACTTGTGCATGATGGATGTATCTGAACCCCAATTCTCTCAAACCCCAAAAAATAAACTCCAGAAAGGCCCAATTCAGTCAATCCATCTAAACTAATCCAGTTCAAATACACCAAGTGCACCAATAGTCGAATCCACTACTTTTGAGATGTTAATAATGGTTGAAGACCTTTAGAGAACTGTGGCAGATTTAACCTTTGGGGTTTTAACCCCAACCACATCCCATCTTGGGAATTTCGTATCAAAGAACTCTTCAATCTTGGGGCAAGCTAAAAATGGAATAGGCCAACAAAGTCAAAACTGTGATGAAGGCATGTCAAAGATGGAATAGTAGAAGGGTAGCCCAATTGGACACATTGTTCAAAGATATCTTAAGCTTGGGTGATACCATGTCAATAGCAAATGGGCCTTGCCCAGATATTACCATCCAATCTCTTGACAAGGCTGAAGCAAGTAGTAAGAATGAGTCTGGGGCAAGTATTGATCTTGTGCACATCTTCGATAGATTATTGAGACGCTAAAGATCAAAGGCCTAAACAAACAGCAAGTCCTTGTAGTTGTTGAGAAGATTGTGGATGAAACTTTTTCCGCTCAATACCCCAATGCCAAGATAGGGGTTACTGCAAGTAAGTTCAATGTGAGAAGTTAGGTTGAGGGTGCTTTGAATCAAGGGCTAACAAACAAAGGAAGGCCAAGCCATGGAAAGAGATGCCTTACTAGAAATACCCATTCTAACTCCAATCCCAAACCTATAGGAGTACTTTCCATAAGTACCCAATCTACACCTACTAGCTCCTTTGCCAATGCTTCTAGGACTAGTGCTCACTGCTCCCAAAATTGCACCTTCAATCCTCTCTATATAGCCTCGTCCAAAGCTCTTCAAATCCTCACAAAGGAAGGCTACCTCAAACTCCTTGACCCTTGACCTCTCCCTGATATTCTCCCAGCTCGGCATGACCATACCAAATACTGCGCCTTTCACCAACAACACGGTCATGACATCAATTGTTGCTATCATCTTCATCATGAGATTCAAGATCTCATCGACAACAAAACAATAGCTCCACCTTAAAAATCCAATGTCACTACCAACCCATTACCACCCGACCACATAAATTCTATCAATGTCTGGCCAACAATCAACTAGGGGAAATTGTTGAAAGTGCTTGGAAAGGACCTTCTAACCTAGGGGCATGGTGTAAAAAATTATAGAGGGAAATTACTTCAGTCAAAGAGAAGTTCGGAGGCTGCCAGGCGAGTTTTAATAATGATGCTAAAGTAAAGGCAAGATGAAACCTACCAATGGGTTACTTAAATTATGTCATGAATTCTGCCGATCGAGTTTGAAAAAGAAGAACCCTTTTGTGTTTGGGATGCTACTAATGTGATTTTAGTCGAACTCTATGTTGTGTCTTGTGGACGGTTGAGTCATGTGTCAAGGTGAGAGTCTTATTTTCTTTGTATTTTCTTGTGTCGTTGTGACAGTTAGGTCTTTTCTTTTTAATTGCTCTCGTGTACCCTTGTGTCTTTGTCCTTTAATTAAAGAAAGTTGAGTTTTTGATCATTTAATTGTGCCTACAGCAATCCATGTGTGACCTAATGAAAACAAGAAAAGCTTTGAAAATTTTAATTAAGCA
The DNA here is from genome assembly GCA_030407325.1 of Camellia japonica. NCBI lineage: Eukaryota > Viridiplantae > Streptophyta > Magnoliopsida > Ericales > Theaceae > Camellia > Camellia japonica. The sequence goes on from JAPPVO010000019.1 coordinate 140,228,877, forward strand.
AAGGAAAGGTGCAAATTATCCAATGTGCTAATGAGAATGAGATTTCACTAATAAGCTTAAGCACTGAGGAGGATCCCCCAAATGGTTCGAACAAATTTTGAATTATTGTCACAATGCTCTTCACGATCATTCAAAAATTTCAAGCAATTTCATTTTTGCAAACTTGTGAGGATAGCTTCAGAATCGTGTATGGTGTTTTACATTGTTTTAGGAATTCTCTTCACACTAGCAATCATTTTGGTGTGCACAAGATAGCTTTCAGACCTCACAAATCCTAGAATTTCTCCCATGGCATTTTCATCACTCAGAAGAAAAAGAAAAAAGAGAAAAAGCAAAAAGAAAAAAACAAGAAAGAAAAAGAAATGGGGAAAATAAAAAAAGAAAGAGAAGAATAAGAAGAAGAAAAAAAGAAAAAGGAAAGTCAACAATCAAGCTAGGGGCATCCATGGAGTGAAACCCACCATGAGGAAAAAAAATTCTTCTGAACTCAAAGAAGCCAATATAAGGAGGTACTACATAGTGAGGAGACTTAACTTTGAAAGTGGAATGAAAGCAACAGAGATGACATGCACAAGTCAATGGAGAACCAAGCATTGCTAGGGCAAGGATGATTGTTGTCCAAATATTGTAACACTACCCTTGAGAAGCTCCCTGGGCCAAAAACCAGAAAGGGCAACTCATTCAAAATTTAGAGCGTAGAAAAAGTGAAAAATGAAAATAATGATAGCTCGCAGGGTCGAAAACACAAAAGGGCAGCTCTGGCAAAAGTTAGAGCGCAAAAGGAGAGTGACAATACCGACGAGTGAACCTTAACTGTGAACTACGTGAGGTCTGATTCTCATATTGAGATACGTAGGCAACCTTTTCCTGAGGTTTGACCCAATTGCCTAACTCGTATCTTTAGCTTTGTATCCATCAAGAGCTAACAATGACTACCGCGCATAGCATATTCGCATTGGGTGAGCAAGAACTAGTTTGAATCAATAGGTAGAGAAATTTTCAATACTTGAATTTATCAGTAAAATCTTCACTTGAGCCCAAAGCAAATTGAAACCTAACCTTTTGCAAAATCTATTTCTAAAGGCAATTTTTGAATAAATGAGTGAACATAAGGAAAACTAGAGGCACAATGGATGTTTAGTCACTTTGAGTCGTTTCTCTTCTTCTTTGGTGTTTGGGGTCAGTTGCAAGTCTTGTTTTCAGGTCGGGTGTGTGTCTCAGTCTACCCTATCGAGTCTCTTTTGTGTGCGTATGGCTCAAAGTTAATAGAGTGGCGCGGTCAAAATTCCACACACAAATCTTCGCTTCAAATTCAAAGCGAGTCCATGTATGGAAGTCATAAACAAGCTGAGTGTGCCTACGCAAGTGGCATCAAGTTCATGATCACTACAAAGTGTATGCGAGAAATCCATCACTGCGTTGGGGACCGAAATAACTTCTCAACACTCTGGGGCATGGAAGAAGCATAAGTCGAGTTGGTTGGCAGCTGTTCTATGATTTGATGATTTCTATCGTAGGCACCTGCATAATGTTAGAAAAATGCAAATAGTGACTGGACACCAGGGGCAAGAGTACATCTGACTTGGCAATCAAGCTAAATAAGGGGCATGAACCATACTTTTCTCCCATTCTACCAAAGTTATCTGTCAAGCACTTATCCATAGAGTAAGGGTGAGTTCACCCCCATGATGATTCTGATATGATTCAACCTTTGACAGTTATCCCTGACCAATTCAATACTCTTTTTAGTTTCCTTATTTCATCGGATTGATATATGTGCTTTGGCTCATGCATGCATGCTCATATACTCTGGTTGATTCAAACTACATGTTTGATTACTCTAGTTCTAGACTTTGTTCAATACTTTTAAATATCAATAGCTGAGTTGCACCGAGTTGCCTTGATTGTTGTGTAGGTTTAACCCAAGGAGTTGGTTTTACTTCAATAAGTTGCATAAATTGTCATGCTTCGTTGCATAAATATGGTGTGACCTACACACTGCCTTGCATTCATTCCATGAGATATGTGGTGTACCACTCTCTATACTGTTCATCTCATAAGTTGCATCGTGCATCGCTCCATACACTATGCATATCTCACATCGTTCATCGCACACTGTTTTCCATGCCTTGAGATATACATCATGTATCCTTTTTCACTTTTAGTATTTTTTGAATAAAGTGCATCCCCTCGCATGATCCATTTTGCATCCAAAAAGGTTTTATTCCTCATATCTGCATCTTTCATTACGCTTGTCGTTATTTGTACAAGGCTCGCCTCATATATTGCCATCTTCTCATTTTATCATCATTCTATTGCACTACATTGCATACATCATCAGCTCTCAAGGCAGTGCGAAAACACGTAAGTCCAACTCTCAATCAGCTTGTACGCCTATTTTTGAAGCTGTGAAGTATACCACTTTTTGTGTCTACCGCATGTTGTATTGTATGCATGGCATTCTTTATCTTATCTCCTTTACGTTTTACGCATAAGGGGTGTTTCACTTGTTTTCTCTTGGTTAATACCTTCCTCTTCCAGTATGAAAGTATGGTTAGGATTGTCGACTAACACCACATTTGTTTCCTCTTTGTTACCCTCATTTTCTCGCGATTTTAGGGCGGTTAGAGTGTGTTCTTCTTCTCATGTCGTGGCATGTTTGGAATGCTTTTGGCCTCGACCACTCTTCCTCTTCTTCCGTGAAGAGTGTTTGGATTTGCATTTCTTTATTTCATATGGAAAATATGTTTTTGCATATCTTGTTTTATATCACTTGTGTAGAAAACATGTTTGAATAGCATTCTTTATTGTATCTGCAAACTGTTAGGATGCGGCATATCATTTGCATCCTACCATCAACTACACTGTGTAGACTCGACTTTCTTTGCACCCCCCTTTCGGAGAGCTCGAATTGGTCCTATAGTTTGCACTCCTGTCACGGTTCTGAATCTAATCTCACAAAGTGCAATGTGAGACTGATAAAACACCAAAGAGTCCAATCGACAAACATTTTGAAAATTGATTTTAAATCAAATAATGCCAAAACCGGATTGCTTTGCCAAATTACAGAGTCGCCACCTAAATATTTTATTTTTGAAAAATTTAGGAAACCCTGACTCGTGCCAAAGGCCTCGTGTTCGTCATCACCAAAGTTGCCTCGGCTCGGGAATTTGGGTACGAGAGGGGAAGGTCCTGAAATGAGCACCCCCGCTCGCCTGATCAAAGGATCGGCCTCTATTAAGCATGATATGTTGTTTTATAAACACATGTGTTCTTATTCAGTTATTAGTTAACTTTACTATGTGACGCACACATACAAGTATAGACTAAATTGCGAGAATTGGAATGAATTCAACTCATGTTTGCTTTCGAAAATGGTTTGAAATTGCCACCCTCAGGTGGGCTTAAAACATGATTTTTCACTTCGCAAAGTGGGCTTAAAACATACATTCATCGAATTGTTCCAATTCAAACAACCAAGCCTTCATCCACAGGCATTCATGCAGTTAATCATTTAAGAAAATAGCCTCATGGCAAGCATGCTAAAGCATAAAACTTACAGTGTACTCCAAGCCAACACAAAAACTAGTTAGAAACAATGCATGATCCTAAATATGTTAAGATGCCTAATGCAACACATGCAACATGAAATTAATAGGCTCGGCCACTAAGATGGCATTTACAACACTTTGATAGCATGCTTTGAAACACGTATTCAAAGAAGTATTGAATTGACAATGCAGTTTAAATGATGCGCCGAGCCTCGGTGCATGCAAGAAAAATGAATGATGCAAACATGCAAGTATAAGGTATGCTAATTGAAAATGACCCTAAACTAACCATCGAAAACGGTTAAATAAAAGGGAGAAAGACGTGGGGTTGGAAGACATGCACACACGTACGCACACTTATTATAACATTACGCCCTCGTGAAGGAGGGTCAGAATAAATAAGCTAAGCTAGACTAAGCTAAGCTAATTATTACAAAACGAACTAATTAACTATTCTAGCTAATTAATTATTACAACACAATTGAATAACTAGCTATGCTAAGCTAATTAAAATATTACAAAACGAATTGAATGATCAGCTACGCTAACTAACTAGTAAAGCAATTTAAACAGCCTTGAGGGACGAGGGATGCATGCATGCTCGGTTGCTTCCTCCCGAAAATGCTCTTGCCTTGCCATCGGATGCCTCTGTTTGCACTCATTTGATCTTGGAAAATTGCACCAACTTCCAGATTGCCTCTGCTCCAACATAGGAACACACTTGCACAAAAATTCATTGGTGGCCGGTCGGCTACAAAAAGTAGCTGTCGGCCACCTCAACTGGCCGGTCGGCTAGTTCAAGTGGCCTGTCGGCCACCCCCATTTTCTGGACTTCTGCTTTTGCTGCAACGGAGAGCAACAGAGGCAAAATAAAGCATTTTCAAGGAATATGTGTACTACTACACTCCTTATCATTTCTCAAGCTCAAAGGAGTGAGCTTTGGCTCTCAAGCCATAACCAAGCATTTTCCATGCATAATGGCTAGAAAACCAAGTTTGTACAAGCTTAATGAATGCACAAAAGACTCGAAGACCACCACCCATCATGCATGATCAAGGGTGTCGTGATGACCAAGAAAATGACACGTTTCATCACTTTGAGTATGAAACGTCCCATTTTCCTTGTGTTTTTGGATTAAATCCGATCCAAACACATGCAATGCAACACAAATATGTTTCTTGCTCATGTTTACTTGGTTCATTTTGTTTACACATTTACATTCCGATTAGTCCTTTAATTGATTTAGTCCAAAGTGAGAGTCCTCTAATTGGAAAGAGGGCTTAAGCCATAAGTATTTAGCATGAAAGAGGCCTCATGCTGTTGGTTAGTAGAAACCCTCAAGAGAGGATTAAACCCATTAGGAATGAGAGCCTCAATTTTGCACTCAAGCCAACAAGGGCTCAAGACCACTTTCAAAACAAAGTAAAAAGTGAAGAATGGAGGGAGGTTGCAGATATTTCAGTGCTGAATGGCATGCAATGCAAAAAGACACTAAATCATGCAAGCAACACATGCAAGACATGCTAAGAGCCTAAAACATTAAGCTAGTGAAGATCACAACACTATAGGCATGTAACGTAAAGCTCAACTAACCAAACTAGCTCTGGACAGAGTTAAAACATGCCAAATCAGTGGCTAAAACATGCTGAGATTGAGGCACAAAAGGCTAGAAAAACATGCTCACATGTTAGCTTGCAAACAAGACTCAAAACACAACTCTCAAAAGCAATGAAAAAGTAAAATAAGTGAGAGTGTAACAGAGCTATATACACTGAAATCATATGTAAAATGATGCTATAACATGCAAACAACTCAAACACTTCATGCTTAAAGCCTTAACACAATGAGCTAGTGAAGACCATTACACTATAGCCATGCAACACAAGCCTCGAAGGACTTAACCAGCCCAAAACAGAGTTAATGTAGGACAAAATAGTAGCTAAAACAACCTAAAGTTAAGCTAAGACAAGCTACAAAAATAGGCTAAACCATTAGGCATGCTAGACTAGTAAGCACAATTGCACTAGAAGTACAAAAAGCAAGCAACAAATGCTCCAACCAACCCAAAACAGAGTTGAAACATGCAAAAATAAAGCCTAAAACATGCTTGAACTAAGCTAACACAAGCTACAAAACCAAGCTAATATGTGAAGCTAACTAGGCATGGAAGCAAGACACAAGGAGGGGAGGCTAACCCCTCCATCTTTTGACTTAAAAACATACTTTACCACTGAAATAACTCTGACTTTCAATGGTTTAAAGGCCCAAAAAGTTTGATTTAAAGGTGGTAAGAAATGGCACAAAAGGCTTCACAAGCTAAAAAGCAAAAAGAAGAGACAACCGCCTAACTCACCAAGACTTAAACCACCATTTTGAAACCTTAAAAACAGAGTTTTTTATGGTTGAAAAACCAGGTCAAAACAGTGTAAAAAGATGGCAAAGCAAGCAACTAAAACAAAGCTTAAATGAGGTAAGCCTTATACCTTTGAAACACATCACTAAACAACCACAATTCTGAGCTTAAACCACCCTTAGAAGCTCAGACCAAGCCTCAAAGAACCTAAGCTCCAGGATGAAGATGTTTGGTTAAGGGTCTTAGTGCAAAAGTGTAGAGAATTCTCACTTTCAAGCATAAAACAAGAAGAGAAAGAGAGAATTCTAGAGAGAGAGAGAGAGAAATTTGCTCCAAATTGTGTAACCTCTCCAAATGGGGGAGAGACCCCCCCCTTTATAGAAAATCAAGCTAAAGGCTTGTATTCATCCCTCCATAAACGTGTATGGAGATGAGCATCAGTGAAAAACAGCTGGCACAGCTGGCAAAGAAATATCTGAAAAAGGAGAAAAATGGCCATCGGCCATCATCAGTGGCTGACCGGCCATCAACATAGCCAACCGGCCACCACTGGTGGCCGACAGGCATAAGTCATGGCTGGCAGGCTAGGAAGATGACCGACAGGTCACCCTCTCCTCCAGAAGTGAAGCAACAAGCTCTTGGCCCACAACCAAGCACAAAACAGACACGATTAGAGGCTCCAAGGCAAGGCACTCAACTGAGACCTTTAGGGACTCAAAGTGAACACGAGCGAGCACAATCATCGGGTGTTCAAACGATGACGTCCAAGTCTTGAGGACGGTCAAAAATGGGGTGTCTACACACTGGTACGATTCCTGGAAAAAAGATATGTAGGCAACTCTCGGGTTCAACCAACTAAATTTGCATTTTGTTGTTTGCCCAAGTCTTATGGCCTCGTCAAAAGGATTATCTTCGGACATTGACATTCACTCACATCACAAAATGACCATCGACTTCTGTCAAAGAAGGACAATTATAGACACCCCATTTTGACCGGCTTTAATATTTAGGCGCTCTTTTTTGAACACCCGATGATGAAATTTGGATATGTTATCTTACGAATTCCTCAGTAGGAGAGCTGGGTTCAAGCTTTAATCCTAACCTTACACCCGTTTTGGCCAAACATTGTTAGACCTTTTTTAAAAATCTTTTTCACAAATTTTTTTTTTCTTTTCGTGTGGATCTAAACAATTCTTCAAAGTTTCGAGGCTTGCATTTTCAAAATTGAAGTGTTATATTTATTAGTAAATTGAGCAAGGACAAAGTGGAAATGAGTGGAAGAAATGAGCATGAGAATTTTCTAGAAAAAACTTGTTTTCCCTTTGGAAAAAACTGTCTGACCAAATGATTTTTTGTTTGGACAAACACTTTTTTGTCTGACCGGATAATTTTTTTGGGAAACAGAGCAATTTCGAAAAATTTGGCATTTTCTCCAAATTTTACACAAATATCTCAGATATTTTGCCTCCAAGCTTCCTCTGCAAATATCTCAGATATTTTCTTTGCTTCAAAAGTCTATAAATACACCTCCCTTTTTCATTTCAATGGGTAACAAAATTTGTTTACACCCACATATCATCTTTAACCTTCTTCTCCATTTTCTTCATTGGTTTTTTCACTGATACACCACCCAAAGCTCCATTAAAGCTAAAATTAAGGTTGAGAAATATTTCTAAGTGGTTACAAAATATTTCTAAAGGCTAAAGGACTTGTTTGAGAGCCTCCTCCTACACTTCATCTTCAACCTCCATTTCTCATACACCAACCATCAAAACTCCATTAAAGCTTGACGCCAAGCTTCTTGGTAAGGATCCTAAGAACTTTAAGCCATATCTAAAGGACCTTGAGGGTGCCAAGAAAGAGTTTAACAACCAAGAAGTTCACTCTTTCAAGAGGTGAAACTTTTGAAATATTTTCATTTTCTCTCTCTTGTTCTTCATTTATAAGCTTTATACTTCATTATTAGCTTGTTGTAATCATGTGATGGGTCCTCATGGATGTGAAGGGAACTAGGATATAGCCTCCCATCTGTTGAGTTGATTGTTCACCTTATTTTCTTATACTTTTGTACTCTTTTTTGATTTCTAGTGCTTTAGTTCATTGTTGTTATATATAGACGTGATACTTGGAACCTTGTGGATGTTGAGGGAGTAGAAAGTAGCCACCCATCCACATGTTTGATTATGTAGAGTTGTTTCTTTCATTTTGTGTACTTTTTCATCATATATCTCACCATCTTAGCATATTGGTCCATATGCTTCAACCCATGCTCAATCTTAATGAGTAGTGGAGGTTGTTTCATGGGATCAGTTGGATGATTTTTGGGATTTGATGTTGAGAAAATGGTTGGTTTTCACTTTAATTAGCTTTTTTTAGAAGTAAAGTAAGAGGTTTTATGTCGAAGGTGTTGAATGCTCCTTCTCAGTCATTTGTGAACATGAAAAGGGGTGGAAACACCCTTGTTTCATTGAATAGGAGAGGAGTTATCAATATCCTTTGATGAATCTCTTCCTTTGAAGCAAAGCTTCCACCAAGAAATGATTTGCATTAATCTATGCTCTCTACATAATAGCATGGATTTGGATATTAATTTGCCCTTATTCACAAAGAGAAGATATAGGTTCTTATCCATTTCTTGGGCTTGAAGTCATTCTTGATTTTAATCCATTTAATTGTTTATTTGTTACAAAATATCTATTGTATATATCTGTTCCTATCATTGTTAAGGGTTATAGCCCCATCTAACTTTTCCCCAAGTGATCCTTGTGAACAAAGGTATTAGAAAGGATGTGCATCCCTCAGAAAGTGTCTTTTGGCCTATGTTCTGGAATTCTGCACTAACCTAAATCACAGCCAGAAGAAAAATTTGGCCATCTACTTTATTGTTTGGCTAGCCTATCCTATGTCTGACCGAATGCCACCTCCCAAGAACAGAGCAAGTAGTTTCTGGGGATTGTCCCTTAGGTGGTTCTGGAGCTCTTGAATGGTTTATTTGCTTTACTTAGCATGATTTGTTAGATTAAGCAGTAATTTGGCTGAATGTAATCATTGTTGTAATAACTCTTCCAACCCCACTCCTTTTTTTATTATTTATCATTATTCATTCAATTGTTGTAATAATCTCTCTCTCTCCCTCTCGTCTCCTTTACTTATTCATTTGAATTGTTGTAATAACTTCCAACGCCACGTCATTCTATCCCTTTTATTTGTATGATTTCCATATCTGTTGATAAGCATCATTTTTTTATTTATCATATTCATGGCTTGTATCCATTTTTCATGCATTAGGATTTGGTCAATTTGCATCTGTGGGTTTTTATGAATTCTTATGCCTTTGTGCGTTAACTCATGCATTCATGTATCAAATGTTAGTAGCCGGATCTTTAGTTACATTTTGTGTATATATTGCATTAAGTATTTGCATATAAGATCATGCATATGGATATAACATATTATTTTTTGTCTTGCCACGGAAAGGGTACTAGGTGAGCACTTACTGTCACGACCTAAACCTGCCCCTATAGGTTTAGCATTGTAAACGGCCAGTAATCCTTGGATTACCAAAGGCCTCTTAATAGAATAACATATAATTAGGGGCTCCAGAAGCAAATATGTAAAATATACATTGTCTATTGAGCGGTGAAGACATACATGGGACAGATAATTTTAAACTTTTATAAACTTACGAGTGACGTCAAAAGATGCAGTATTTACACGATACTGCATGTACATACTAATAGAAATCTTATTCGAAACTTAAAGGAAACAAAGCTTAATGCATTCACAAAAACAGCCAATAAACTTGACTTAACTCGAAACCTCCTTGGGAGGCACAAGGGCTGGCTGACAAAAACTGAGACACTAGGTCCTCAATTCTGAACCTGATCACGTGCATGATCACCTACATACATAAGATAAATAATGAGCGGAGCCTAGTGAATAATAACAGAGTAAAGGGTTAAATGAATGATGTCCCATAACTAAGTCTGTACATAGATTAGATTTATATTCGTGTTCTTGTTCGAGCCTTTGACAGAAATCAGAATTCATGCTTGATTGTACATGGTTTATCCGTTAGCGCTAAATATCATAGACAGAGCATCATAGATCATACTTATCAGTTCCATAGAGAAATCTCCGGCCAGGTACGGATAACTTGTCAGTTCCTTAAAAGAACCTCCGGACTGGGAACGGATAATTGTTAGTTCCATATAGGAACCTCCAGACGGGTATAGATAACTTTTCAGTTCCATAAAGGAACCTCCGGTCCGAGTACAGATTAAATACTTGAATTACAGCATTAATGTTACAATTATTTGACAGAGGCGGACAATCATTCATAGTGCAAAAACATAGCATTCATAGAACAAATCTTATACCATATACAGAAAATAATTTAACTTGAACATAGCTTTACTAAGTTATTACTCACAGAAAACAGATGGCTCCAAGTAAACGAACATAGTAGGCAATTTAGATATCTTGTAGCACGTGACCTACACAGATACAAAACGAATGCATATTGAATTACACACCCGAAATCATTAACTTAGTTCTTTCTTATCTTGGTGTGTTTCTACTTCTTTATCCTCATTATGGTGTCTTAATCTTGGCCTAGGAATACCTAGGATGCAATGAGGATCCTAAAATGCACTTGAAAATATTTAACAAAAATTGCTAAAAACAGGAGTCTCGCTCGAGCTTAACTTCTTACGCTCGAGCGGACATGCAAAATGTGAGTGGTCGCTCGAGCGGTCTGTAAACTTTTGCAAAAGTGCTGGTTGTTTGATTTTTCCGCTCGATGCTCGCACGATGCTCGCTCGAGCGTGAGACTCATACCCTCGCTCGAGTGCAACTTTTGTCGTTCGAACGGTCTGTAAAATATAAGAACTTCTAAGAGCATGCATTTCATGCTTGAGTTGACTTCTGGTCGCTTCAGCAGAAGTGCACGCACTTAGAGTGGTCGCTCAAGCGTGGATCCCTACGCTCGAGCATAGGAGTAGAATTCTAGAATTTCCAGAATTGCTTCCAAGCTTCAAGCTTGAACTAAACACTTCAAAGCTCAACATTTTGGGTCAAAAACTTGAGGAATCACATGTGAACTTGGAAAACATGAAGAATTCAAAACCATTTCGCAAAACCAAAGCCCAAAAGAATGCCAATTGTGCAAAACTCCACTTAAAACTTGAGAATGTGATGTAAACATGACATGCATGAATTGTCTTGACTTCAAAACTTTCAAAACATGATCTAATACCAAAAAATGACTTGAAACTTGATGTATTCTCAAAGGTAAAGTGAATTAGCAACATGCATGAGGAAATTCTTGGAAAATAACTTCAAAATGTTAGGAATTATGCATGCATGCAAGTTATGAGTCAAATTTCTTCTTTTCTAGTTCAAATCTCAAGTTCACATAATTAATCTTCTAAATTCATGTTCTTAATGCCACAATCAAAGAACTTAAAGGTTGAATTCTTACCTAGACTTTCCAAGGTGAGAGCTAGAGGATTAATTCTTGAGTCTCTAAGTCCAATTCTTCCATTTTTCCTAGCAATCCCCTTAGTTGAGCTCAAATCTCTTTTTTCTCTCCCTTTCTCATGCTTGGTTTTTGTGAACAGGCTCAAGGATGTGTTGATATGAATAAAAGGATAAGTGGAGCATGTAGGGAGTCTTATATAGGCTCATCTAGTGGTAATTAATTAAAACTAATCTAGTAGGCATTAATTAATCTAATTAATTCGTTCCGAATCGGATTTCAATTAAACCTACCATAGAATTCTAAAAATTCCAACTAGCATATATACCAAGTTAATTTTTGAATCGGATGCTGATAAGGCCTTCAATTCACAAATCGAAACAAAAATATGAACAGATCTTTCTACGTTAAACAGATATAAACACAAATAAGGCAACATATGATGCAAAATTTCACTTTTAATTTCTCATTAGGTATTGTGGGGGCCGAATAATTATGTGTTGATGAAGGCCGAAGAATTTGAAGACATCTAGCCTTAGTCAATTCGGCTACAATCTAAGGTAGAGTATAGTCAGCCAAATTAAGAGCCGAATAGGAACTAGCACGCAATCAAAAGGCCGAGTAAGCCATCAAGTGCGAGATTAAAGGTGGGCCCGACCCATAGGGCCAAAGGGTAATATAAAAAGAGGAACGTTGATGAAAGAAAGGGAGGTGAGAATAGAAGAAATAACTTGAGATAGAAGTAAACCTGAGAGCTTACTAACTCGACCATCAGAGTGCTAATTCCGGCATCCCTGACCGGAGTGTTCATCACTTTTTCAGGTTGCAATCAGGGGATCAATGACGTCTGACTAGATACTGGAGTATTTCCAAACCATTTCTCCACAATTGGCGTCGTTTGTAGGAATACTCAAGCATATCCATGGCTGGCGTAACAAATGATCCTCCGATAGTCACTGACGACATTATGCCGAAAGATGACATCACTTTGAGAAACATGCTTGGATCGGAGAATATCACCGCACGACGGGTCTTGAACTTCGACTCAATTGCCCAGACCTTACCCTCAACATTGGTACAAGGGACAATGTAGACAATCGTGGATCAAACAAAGAAAAATGTACAGCGTCTGAAAAACATGATGGCTGAGAACGAGCTCCTACACCAAGAGTTTGCCCTAGAGCTAGCCAAATTCCAGCAGGCCGCATGCCATGACCGGGGTTGACCTTCAGGAAAGAAGGATGATCGACGACGTCAACTTCGGAAACACGATAACGATAGTGATTCTGACTCACCATCCCCGGAACCTAGAAAGAAGGGACGAGTCGATGTATCCAGCCCAAGCGAGGGATGAGAAGTGATGATTCGGATGAAGAAGACAAGCATGATCCTTTTGTGCGACGAATTGCAAGGGCTGTGCTGCCTGTGGGAGCCGAATAATATTATTACATAGGGAAGCCGATTTAGTTTAAAGAAAGAAATCAAGTTATGTACTATACGGCTCTATCCTGGAGGGACAGAGGCCGAATAACCAGATCGGCCATAGAATCAGCTGTAAGCTGGGCCGGGTACGAATAAGTAGGACAGAATAACCGAATAACCAATTATTCGTTGGTCGAAAGGTGGGCCCAACCATCAATATCAAGGACGACTATAAATAAAAGGAGCATCAGCTAAGAAAAGGGAGGGAAAAAATAAGATTAACTTGAGACACAGGCAACCAAGAGAGTACACATTGACCTATTCGTTGGAGTGCTAATTCCGGCACCCCTGACCGAAGTGCTCATTTCTTTTCAGGTGACTAGCTGAGGATCAAGAGCATCCAATAGGATCCAGCGAGTATTTCCAAACCATATCTCCACAATTGGCGCCGTCTGTGGGAATACTCAAGCACATCCATGGCGGGCGTGACAGAAGATCCTCCGATAGTCGCTAACGACCTTACGCCACGAGATGATACCACTCCAAGAAACATGCTTGGCCCAGAGAACATAGACGCATGAAGGGCCTTGAACTTCGACTCAGTTGCCCAGACCTCACCCTCGACATCAATACATGAGACAATGCAAGCAATTATGGATCAAGCGAAGCAAAATGAACAAAGGTTAGAAAACATAATGGCTGAGAACGAGCGCCTTCAACAGGATTTGGCCCTGGAGGTGGCAAAATCCCAACAGGCCGCGTGCCAAGATCGGGGACGACCTTTGGGAAAGGATGGTCGACAAACTCGAATTCGGAGACGTGATAGTGGCAGTGACTCTGACTCATCATCCCCAGAATCCAAAAAGAAGGGACAAGTCGAGGTCTCCAGTTCTTTCGGAGGAAGTCCGCGTGCGCGGAATAAGCGAAGAAGAAATGATTCAGATGAAGAGGATCAACTTGACCCCTTTGTGCGACGGATCACTAGGGTAGTGCTACCCAAAAAGTTCAAAGCTCCATCGTTCACCCTATACGACGGAAAATCGGACCCCACTGATCACATTCGTCATTATAAGTAAGCCATGACACTTCATGCAGACGATGAAGCCCTCATGTGTCGAATATTTCCGAGCAGTTTGGGACCATTGGCCATCAGATGGTATTATAAATTGGAACTAGTATCAATTAAGAGCTTCCAGTAACTCCAAAAATCCTTCAAGGCGAGGTTCATCACCAATGAGGTTCAGCCGAAGCAAGCTGATTTTCTCTGGGCAATACAAATTCAACCGGGAGAAACCCTTCGTGCATATTTGGCGCTATTGAGAATGCTTTAATCTAGTAGACGATGCCTGCAATGACTCCATGGCCATCACCGCCTTTAAGATAGGATTGCATCCTGATAGTGCCCTCCGCAGCTCCTTGACCAGGCGGCCCTCCAAAACAGTCTGGTCGTTAATGAAGAAAGTCGAGGAATACTGCAAAGTGGAAGATGATGCCTTGCGGGTCAGAGCTGGACACAAGGCCAACAAGACGGCCCCATTTGAAATCGTTCAGCCGATAAACTCTATACCATCATAGAGCCCTAAACCACGGAATCGGGCTAAACGAGAGAAAAGGCGAGATTTGCACCGATCAAATGACCAATGTTCACATTAAGCTAATGAACAACTTTAAGTGGATAGCAGGCACATAAGGTGCACGGACAAGAAATATACGGAGTTATCGGAGCCAATCAGTGCGGTTATGTCTAAGTCCAACACCTTCCGTTCTTTAAATGGCCACCCAAGATGGTGGGACTCCCGACATGAGGAGACGGGATAGGCGGTGCGAATATCACAAAGACCGCGGTCATGATACCGACAACTATTATGCGTTGAAGGACCACTTTGAGAAGTTGGTACAAGATGGTTGGCTTATGCAATGCGTCTGAAAGAACAATTCAACAAAAATAGTAGCTTTACGGCAAGATTCACCTCCACTCGGCGTAATTCATATGATACACAGCTTGCCGACGGAATTCGCAGTACATACAATTCAGTCGCATCTTAACCCCCAAAAGCAAGTCACACCAGCAAAATGGCCCCATGAAGCTGCGAGTATGACTTTCGATGATTCTGATTTGGTCGGCGTAATGCTCCCCCATATTGATCCCTTAGTCATCGAATTATGCGTAAACCGATTCACTGTTGAACGTGTTCTCATTGACCAGGGAAGTACTTCGAAAGTAATGTACTACAAGACCTTCATTAAACTCGGCTTCACTGAGTTGGACCTGTCTCTAGCTGATTATCCGTTATTCGGCTTCAACACTAATCCGATATATCCTTTAGGCAAAATCACACTACCAGTTCGGGCAGGCTCCCAATCAGTGGATGTAGAATTTTTGGTTGTCAAGCTTCCTTTGCCGTATAATTTCATCATGGGAGGAACTTGGTTGCATACCATGCAGGCCTTGCCAAGCACCTATCATCAACTACTTCACTTTCCGACTGAACGCGACATAGAGCAAATCCGAGGTTCCCAGAAATCGACACAGGCATGTTATCATCTTGCTGGAAAGACACCAAGAGAGCTGGAAGTGAATTCAATTGAGGTGATGGATCAGGAGAGCCTCGACGACGTTGGGCGGCTCCCAAGTGAAAAGGCAACTGGAGCCTTGGATTGGGTTGAAATTGACAGGAATCCTAACAAGTTCTTCATGGTTGACGCTTCCCTGAATAAAGTCGACAGACAAGAGCTAATATCCTTCTTACTCGGCAACCTTGATGTATTTGTATGGTCACCATGTGAGATGCCGGGGGTGGACCCATCTGTGTCCCAACACTGCTTAAACGTTGATCCCAAATGTAAGCCAATTATTCAGAAAAGCCGGCGGTAAGCCGCGGAACACACTGCTGCTGTGGTTGAAGAAGTTGATCGGTTGCTTGATACCGGGGCAATCCACGAAGTAACCTATCCTACATGGCTGTCGAATACTGTAGTTGTAAAGAAGAAAAATGGAACTTGGCGTGTTTGTGTGAATTTCACGGACTTAAACAAAGCTTGTTCTAAGGATTACTTTCCCCTCCCCAGAATAGACCAACTCGTAGATGCAACGGCACATCATCAACGTATGAGCTTCCTGGATGCCTACAGAGGCTACCATCAAATTGCCATGCATCTAGAGGACCAAGAAAAAACTGCATTCCTCACCCCAAGAGGAACCTATTGCTATAAGGTTATGCCTTTCGGGCTGAAGAATGCAGGGGCAACCTACTAAAGACTAGTGACTGCCATGTTTAAGGAGCAACTCGGCCGTACCATGGAAGTATACATCGACGATATGGTGGTCAAGTCCAAAGAAGAGCAAACTCATCTAGCCGATCTGGAAGAGACATTCGGCATTCTTTGTAAATACAAAATGAAGCTGAATGCTTCCAAATGTGCATTTGGCATCGGATCCAGCAAATTCCTTGGCTACATTGTTAACCATCGCGGAATCAAAGCCAACCTGAGGAAAATCACAGCAATTCTAGAACTTGGCTCCCCTCGTCGGTCAAAGAGGCTCAGAAGCTGATGGGAATGGTCGCCGCACTCAATAGGTTCGTCAGTCGTTCCACAGATCGCTGCCGACAATTCTTTCATACCTTTCGACAGGGTAAAGCTTTTGAATGGACCCTCGAGTGCGAAGCCACTTTGGACGGTCTAAAAACTTACCTCTGATCAGTTCCACTCTTGACAACACCTTCGGCAGGTGATCCGCTCATTTTAATTTGGCAGTTTTCGACCGATCGGTTAGCGCCGTACTGTTAAAGGAAGAGCTAGGGGAGCATCGGCCAATTTATTATGTGAGCAAAGCAATGGTTGACGCCGAAACACGTTACCTTCCATTGGAAAAACTCATCCTTGCTCTCGTCATGGCAGCAAGAAAACTGATGCATTACTTTCAGGGGCATACCATTGTGGTACTAATGGGCTACCCCCTCCGGTCAGTGCTCCGTGGCGCAGAAGCATCAGGGCGCGTTTCAAAATGGGCTCTCGAACTCAGCCAGTACGATATCCAATTTTTACCTAGAACCTCAATCAAGGGGCAAGTGCTCGTCGACTTTGTGGCCGAATTCACTGGATGTCTCGCCAACTTTAAGTCTGATGAAATTCAACCTAAGCCGAACTGGAGAATTTATGTTGGGGACATTTGGCAGTTGTATTGTGACGGGTCAACCAACCAACGTGGCATTGGGGCGGGCGTAGTGATCATGGCCCCCAATGGGGCAATAATCGAGTAGGCTGTCAAATTGGGCTTCGAAGCATCGAACAATGAGGCCGAATACGAAGCATTGTTAACCGGCTTACAGAATGCACTTCTCCTTGGTGCTCGGCGTCTGCTTATCTTTTGCGACTCAAAACTAGTCATCAACCAATTGAAGGAGGAATACGTGGAAAAAAATGACCGTATGGCAGCCTACATGAAAACGGTGAATTCTTTGCTAGCAAAATTCGACCATCAATTGAATCAAATAACCTAGGATCAGAACACACATGCAGACGCCTTGGCTTGCCTAGCCTCTGCCATCAACTCATAAATAAAACGGACAATTGAAGTAGGATTTATCCCTGAGTCGAGCATTGCCCCTTCGGAGTCAATTCGGATCAATATCATAGAATCAGGTCCAAGTTAGATGGACCCTATCACTGCATTCCTATCTTCCGAATAGCTTTCGACGGACAAGAAATAAGCTCACAAACTGTGAAGCAAAACCCTGTGATATTACTTAGATCCGCAAGGAAAGTTCTACAAAAAAACCCTTTCTGGTCCATACCTAGAATGCGTTCATTCGGATAAAGTTGAGGAACTCTTGACTGAAATACATGAAGGTAGTTATGGTGCCCATTCTGATGGGCGTTCTTTGGCCCATCGAGCTGTAACACAGGGGTACTATTGGCCGACCATGAGAGCTGATGCCGAGTGTTACGTCAAGAAATGTGAATAGTGCCAGAAGTTTTCCCCTTTAACTCATTTGCCTATTGAGGAGTTAAGCTCTATCACCAGTCCTTGGTCATCGCTCAATGGGGACTTGATATCGTCAGACCATTGCCACGGGCCCCAGGGAACAAGTGATTCTTGATTGTCGCGACAGATTACTTCACGAAATGGGTTGAAGCGGAGGCACTAACATATATTCGAGATACTGATGTTCGGCGTTTTGTATGGCAAAACATCATAACACGATTCGGCATTCCAAGAGCACTCATTTCAAACAACGGCACCCAGTTTGATTGTGGCGTCTACCGAGAATTATACAGCATGTATGGTATTCAGCTCTATTTCTCCACCCCGGCTTATCCACAGAGTAATGGTCAAGCTGAAGCCTCCAAGAAAGCCATCTTAGACGGCATCAAGAAACGGCTGGAGAAAGCCGAAGGTAGGTGGGTCGAAGAGCTCCCCAGTGTGTTGTGGGCTCATTACACTACACCAAGGTGGTCCACTAGGGAAACGCTGTTCGCCCTATGCTTGGAACCCAAGCAATTATCTCCCTAGAGATTGGCTTACCCACTCTAAAAATGAAGGTCTTCAACTTAGGCCGTAATGACATGATGTTAGCATTGGATCTGACTCTGATCGAGGAACATCGAGACCGTGCCCTCACATCTATGGAGTGGTATCAGCAGCAGCTTGCTAAATCATATAATCAACGCTGCAGCTGCGACGTTATATACCCAGAGAATTGGTCCTCAAAAAAGTTCTTCCCGCTACTCGGAACCCCACTGACAGAAAACTAGGTCCCAATTAGGACGGCCCCTTTCAGGTTGAATCAATCGCCGGCACAGGGGCATACCGGCTCAAAGACATATCTGGGAGAAGTCTTCCACGTCCTTGGAATTCCACGCATTTGCGTAAATTTTATCATTAACCCAACTTATGGGGCATGATAACTTGTTTTGAATGTTCGCCGTGTACAACTTTCACATTTACAACGCAAGGCCTCTTATTTCCTCACTATGTGAAATTTAGTTAGGTAAATCAAAAGACTCCAGATTCGGAGCCCCATCCGTGAATGACACGTTTGGGCCGAATAAGCCTCCGGATTTGGAGCGCCCTTCGTAGATACCACGATTGGCCAAAATAAAAGCCTCCGAATTCGAAGCCGCATCCGTGAATGACACGTTTGGGCCGAATAAGCCTCCGAATTCGGAGCGCCCTTTGTGGATACCACGATTGGCTAAAACAAAAGCCTCTGGATTAGGAGCCCTATCCGTGAATGACACGTTTGGGCCGAATAAGCCTTCGGATTCGGAACGCCCTTCGTGGATAACACAATTGGCCAAAATAAAAGCCTTCGAATTCGGAGCCCCATCCGTGAATGACACGTTTGGGCCAAATAAGCCTTCGGATTCGGAGCGCCCTTCGTGGATAACACGATTGGCCAAAGAGTGCCCTTCGTGGATAACACGATTGGCCAAAATAAAAGCCTCCGAATTCGGAGCCCCATCCGTGAATGACACGTTTGGGTCGAATAAGCCTCCGGATTCGGAGCACCCTTCGTGGATACCACGATTGGCCAAAATAAAAGCCTCCGAATTCGGAGCCCCATCTGTGAATGACACATTTGGGCCGAATAAGCCTCCGGATTTGGAGCGCCCTTCGTGGATAACACAATTGGCCAAAATAAAAGCCTCCGAATTTGGAGCCCCATCCGTGAATGACACATTTGGACCGAATAAGCTTCCGAATTCGAGGCGCCCTTCGTGGATACCATGATTGGCCAAAATAAAAGCCTTTGGATTTGGACCAAAATAAAAGCCTCCGAATTCGGAGCCCCATCGTGAATGACACGTTTGGGCCGAATAAGCCTCCGGATTCGGAGCACCTTCGTGGATAACACGGTTGGCCAAGATAAAAGCCTCCGAATTCGGAGCCCCTTCCGTGTATATCACGGTTGGGCCGAATAAACATCCGGAATCAGAGCGCTTCGTCGACATCGCAGTTGGCCACCGCAAACGTGATTAACAGTAATCGATGGTCATGACTTAATTTATGAACAACAATTGAAACAATATAGACATTTAAAATAAGATGTTTCATTCAATAGATCGTGAATACATAATTCACACCAAATTTGTAATAGGTCATGCATATCTTTGATCTTTTTCATTCAATACATGCATAAAAAAAATAAAAAAATGAAGAGAAATCTATTATTTGCACCGTTCTCGTCGTCAGTTTTCTCGGCTTCAAAAGCTGTGAAGGGCAAATTATAAC